>JAVTVY010027052.1:0-110056 GCA_036873755.1 Hanleya hanleyi
GTACTATTGTCTCGTTATAAAGTTTACAAAAAGTGCACAAATCATTTCCACTAATATTAATTTTGCATAAATAAGAATTTGTTGCAATAATCCTATGATTAATTCGAAATTGAAACCATCGTAATTTTGTATCCCTCATAATGCAGATCGGTAGTTTATAAACTTTTCCCCACCATACTGGTGATTTTTCACCCATTATTAATTCCCATTTTCTTTGTGATTTTACGTCTAAATTTTTTATTTTTCCCAAAAAAGTTTTAGCTATATGATATGTGCCTTTAGATGTTTTGACTAATAGTAAAATGTGTTCGGGGATGAACGGTAACACAGTTTCCTGAACCTCTACATGTACACAGTTCTTCTTAAACAATTTGGTAATTGAGCTCCGTATTCCTAAAAAGCTTATATAATAAGGTCTAAAGCCAAATTTCTCACAAAACTGGGCGTAATCAATCAACCTTCCATCATTATTAAAAAAATCGTAAGCATATAAAACACCTTTCTGTGCCCATCTCTTATAGAATACTGATATATACAGTTATGAACATTTACATTGAAACATTGTACATATTCTTTCCAAAATTGAAAAACCTCGCTCCAAAATTTATTATATATTTTCGGTATCAAAATGTCCAAAAAATAACTGCCATATACGAAAATTCCATTTAAACTATCACCAAGACTCTCTCGTAGTAAAGTTTGCCAGGTGGTAGTCCTGCTGTATGATATTTTTCTCACCCATGTAATTTTTAAAGATTTATTAAATATTAATAAATCGACCATGCGCAGGCCCTCTCCGCTGTAATCTTGCACCATAATGTTTCTAGCCACTTTATCAGGAACATCATCCCAAATAAACCGAAACAAACGAGAATTTAACTTTTTTAAGAAATCCCCTTTTGGGGTGGGGAGACTAGTTAATAAATGTGTTATTTTGGATATGATGAACTGCTTTACCACAACAATTCGTCCATTCACGGTGAGTTTTCGCCTTTTCCAATTCTTAATCAAATATTCTATTTCTCTCAGTTTGGGGGAAAAATTCTCCTCGACCATTTTGTCCAGGTCTGTACAAAATATTATTCCCAATAAACTCATTTTATCTGTCCAGTTCAAATTTTCATCGTTACAGATTCTTTCATCTGAACCACGTTGGTGTTTTAATGAAAGGTTATCGGGAGCATATTGATACTAATTTGTATTTTACTGTCAAGTTATTCACATAATGCAAATGATAAAAATTATTCCAATTTTATACAGTGCCAAAGAACGAGAGAAGGGCATGATATAATCAATCGTGTTTGAAAGCTAGTCATTTCAAGTATTCTGTTTGTTAAATGGGTGTCTTTAGTTAGTGAACCCGAAAGGTGCTGTGATGAAACGTTTGTACACTGAAATCTTAAAAAGTTAAGGAATATTTCCCGGCTATTGCACCAACGGAATATTCCATAACATAACTAAGGAACATACCTTACCATGTTCAGGAAATTCCGTAACATGCTCTGACGATTTTTTTTTGGGGAATTTAAAGGAATATTTCGCTGATGCAATAGTCGGGGAATATTCCTTAGATTTTAAGGAATTTTATTTTCAATGTATCATTGATGTTTTTACAATGTTTCAGACAAAATCATTTGCATGTAATTGTATACTGTGTATAACGCACAACATGGGATATGTCCCTTTGGTGATCACAGTGAAAGTATTTCAAGATCATTCCAAGTAATTTGATATTTTTAATGAACAAAGTATAAGAGTTACAGACAAAATAAAATTTACAGTATGCTGACAACGTTTCTGTTTCTGTGTTGTGATCTCCTCTCTCTGTATTATCATACTATGGCGCCTTCCACTGTCGTTGGTTTGGTTTTACCTAGCCACAACTGTTCCTTTCAATAATACCTTCGGATGATAGTCACACATGGCGTTCATTGATCTCCGTGTGCTATAATCCGTACCGTATAAAGTTCATTTTGATGCTCCTTTCCTGTTATTTTCGGGAAGCTAATACCTTCTTTTCCACGCTTGTCGCTTTTATTAAAGTTTCCGGCGCTGCTGATCAGCTGTACAAGAGCCGTTTTCACATCCACCCTGACTTTCCCCATGTTACTGTAGACGCCATATTGCGTGTATTTGGGCCACTACGCATGCGCAGGTAGACAATACGGCGTCTACCGTAACATGGGGAAAGTCAGGTTCGATGTGAAAACGGCTCTTGTACGGCTGATCAGCAGCGCCGGAAACTTTAATAAAAGCGACAAGCGTGGAAAAGAAGGAATTAGCTTCCCGAAAATAACTGACACACCGAGGTACCAGGCAGTAGACAAGGGTCACATTATCCTGACACCGGGCAACCAGTCGTTTCTCTGTCCCCTTAACCCTAACTGCGTGATAATTTAGTAAATAATAACCTGATATGAAATAACATATGTTTTACCCACTTTTCCGTCCAGAAAATAAAAGCAAAAGGAAAAAACCTGACGAAAACATCACTTTTCTTTCTACCCCACATGGTCGTCATTTTGAATTTGCTCATGATCCTCTGCTCGGAGGGTCATGCCAATAGGCTGAAATTAACCTTAATATGATATTCTAAAAAGTCATGGAGTGGTCTCTCAATTTTTTCTCGTTCCGGAAATAGGTGAAAAAACCACAACAACGGGGGTCCCCCCCAAGCCAGGTAGTGTTAATGCCATAGTCGCAAAACGCCACTGTAAATTGGAGCGATATGCAAGAGGTGGGAAAAATTGACGACGTCTGGCGACTAAAGAGCAACAATATGATTCTACAGGAAAGAATTCGACACCTGGATTCTCGGACGTAGCCTCAGTATCAGAGCCGCACTTTTATTGCAGCTGTTCATGTGGAGACTATGAAGTATCCACACGGCCCCTAGCACCGGCTTAAGCGGAATTAGATACACTAGATCGGGAGCTGTGATGACAGATCAGCTCAAACAACTCATCTGATGTTAATGGATGAGCATCGTGGACGTCTGATAGAGTAAACGCTTCAACATGGGGTAAACATTGTCGAGACTAGTTACAGAGGGAGGGTCTTGGGGACTAACAGTCCACCAGCAGAATCCTACCATATTCTGGAAAACAATGCCGATACTCTTCCTAACATACCGTGGCTCACTTGAGCCGGGTGACCTTGTTTTTTCTTTTGAACGGGCAAGACTCCATCGCTGAACGTCAGTGCGGATAAATTTGGTTCGCATCGCCAGTTCCTCAGTCGCTGTGACATTGCCCTGGTTTCAGGACAAAACGAGGAAGAGAATCTGTCTTTTTTCGTTGTGTTGCGACTATGCCTTATTGCAGAATGCCAAGCGAAGAAGCAGTAACTACAATTTTTAAAGTCTTCGGTATGACCAGACCGGGATTCGAACCCCGGCCTACTGCGTCCAGGCGGAGAATCTATCACTGAGGTACCCGACCGCGGTCATTCATGAAGGAAATGGCACTTTTTGATTGATGCTAAAAATCTTCGTTCAACTTGATAATTATCTGAAAAATTAATACCGATGGAATTAAGTTGACCATATGGAATATAGTATCAGCTGCAAACCAGCCTCAACCCTGACACCCACCTCGAAGCTATGGTAGACTCAAATATACAGTCATGGACTGGCTAGGTTAGCTTCACCAGAGCCCTTACCATAGAGATGTGGTCGGTGATAAAGTACATCTGGTTTTCCATAAACCCTCCCATCAGAGTGACTCCTTGTACATAAACGATGCTGGTTCCACTCACTCGCAATCTGGTCAAGCTCTGCTTGAATCAGTTCAGTAAAACAAAACCTTACGCATTCCCTGTAATAGATTACAACATTTCTGTGATCTGGAGTTTTCATTTAGTTATAAATATCGCACTTAACAAATATAATCATCCTGCCATTTCATTCTACAAATGTTACTTGTATAATGTTTATACACGCTCAAAAACAAGAATTTATAATAATGTTTTGAATAATTGATCAGTGGTGATACAAACGATGCGTATGTATCTTTGACTACAGCTTCAAATTCCGGAGTGCAACTCTCAAATACTGGACACGCACTTCCACAGCTCTTAGATCGGAGCGACAAATAGGAGCGTTGAATAATTAACTGCTATGTATCTGCGCCAACCCTACCAAATTCTTAAATCCCACAAAGCGTCTATAAAAGTAATACTGCCAGAAGAATATGGTCAACCTGACCAGCTTTTACATGGTCGCAGGGTTCTGCTTGATTGATTTCCAATGGTCACGTCTGTACCATATTCTTCTGACAGTGAAGACAGTATAGTTTTAATGTTGCTCTGAATATTTCGGCAACACCACAACAATGCTACATCAGTCGCCTTCTACTACAAGCCCACCGAAGCTGGGATCCATTCTGGTAGAGCGGCGAAAGACGGGTGAAATGTGCAAGGGATGAAAGTGCGGGAGAGAACGAGGGTATAAAAGAAGTAAAGAGAAGAAAAAACAGCCAGGAAAAAGACTGCGAAGGACGAAGGCAGATGCGAAGCGCGAAGTCATGATGCGAAGGCAGGATGCGAAGGACGAAGGCAGGATGCGAAGCGCGAACTCAGGATGCAAAGTCAGGCTGCGAAGTGTGAAGCCAGGATGCGAAGCGCGGAGTCAGGATGCGAAAGCAGGTTCGGTGACTTCATGCTTCGCATTCTGCCTTCGCATCCTGACTTCGCGCTTCGCTTCCAGTCTTTGCATTGTGACTTCGCGCTTCGCATTCTGCATTCGTCCTTCGCATTCTGCATTCGCATATTGACTTCGTGCTTCGCATCCTGGCTTCTTCCTTCGCATCTTGATTTCGCATCCTGACTTCGCGCTTCGCATTCTGATTTCGTACTTCGCATCCTGCCTTCGCATCCTGACTTCGCGCTTCGCATCCTGCCTTCGTCCTTCGCATCCTGACTTCGCATCCAATTCATAACACAATACAGCGATGTCCCCTCTCGGTCATCAGAGCGGGGAAAGGTGACCTGGATGATCCTATACGTTGCGACATAGAAGCGAAATCAAGAGTAGAAGATCATCATGCAGTTATTTCTTACTTGTGAAGAAGGTTATCTGTCTCCAACAGCCCTTGTGATTCCAAATCCTTAAAGAGGTTTATCCAAAAACCTCCACCGCTCTGTCTCAAGGTCAACCACCAGCGCTCTATTCTCTGAAATGTTGAACACATCAAACGCAAAAAATAAACATGAAACTTTGATTGTTACAGTTATCTAAACATATACAACTTCAACAAATGGAAACTGTCCTATTCTCTACCTTATACAGCTGAAATAGCATGTCTTTTTAACAATGAAACGCGTTAGTTTACATGAGGCAACACACTTTCATGGTTAACGCCATATCCAGTAACTTGGGTCGAGAAATCCCATGTGGATACTTGTTTATACGGCGTGTGGCCCCTATTATCCAGTTCATCCTAAAGACATTTATATTTTTTTCCATATCCGCATTCATCCTAAGTTAGGGTTTTTCGAAATGGCTGCACAGTATCGTTCCCCAAAAAGCTTTAACGTCCTGCAGTGCTTTTGTTAACAAGGTAGATTTGAGTTTGGATTTGCAAGTTTTAGAACCAGCTGTAAATCTGGCCTTATATGGTGTCTTATGCATGTTGAGTTTTGGTATGTCAGTTTCTGTGGTTGGTTAGGAAACACCCTTTTTCTTGAGAAAAGCGCTATGCTTCTCAATCGCATCGTCCACAGTAAATTCAGTCGAGAAGCCGCCGAACACAACGCTTAACTTCTCAATCAGGACTCGGCAATAGTAATATTCACATATATTATATTATTAGGGGCTTTGTCTGAAAGGACTATGACGAATTTGGTCTGGAGATATGTTAAAAGTGTTGTGAAGTGTGTTTATCAACATTTGGCTTGCTTGTGAAAGGGAATTTCTGTCATCACAGAGCTGGAATTACGTCATATCAATTTGGCAAAACATTTGAAGATATTGTGTAATATCACCAACCTGGTTTCTCATCGAACTCCCCAAAACAACACTTTTGTCGCCAGCCATTTCGTCTGTGTCGTCCCAGCGAAAAGCCTTCTGGATGTCTTCAATGAAGACATTCTCTGTCCCACGATCCATACGAAGACAACGAGGAACACCTGGATAGATAAAGGATTAATTGGTTCATGAGGATATGCACAAAACCCACAATTACATAGGCAGGATCATTAACATTAATCTTTGGCACTCTATTCATTATGGAAGCCGGATGAGGCCAAAGTCGAAGTGGTAGTGAAAGTCGAAGTTGTAACGAAAGTCAAATTTGATTCGGCGATTTGACGATGCGAAGTCACGAAGTCGACATCGCCGCTTCGCTTCGTGAAATCGCCAAATCAACTTCGACTTTAGCAAGTCGAAGTGGCGAAGCGATGAATGGCCGCATCCGGCTTCCATAATTCATGTCCTGGCAATAAATTGTGAGCTCCGATCCATAGGCACAGCGGTGCTTTCAGTAAAGCGGATTTATTTGTCAAATGTTCGGCGTCATACATTTACTAATACTTCCGTGAATTTAACCCTATCTGCTGTCTAACCTTTGTTAGTTGGAGTGTGTCCCAGCCTCGGGGGATTGGGAGCCTAAATACTTTCGTTTTTATATCAGGATATCAGCATGAAACTTGGCACAGTATTTGTCCTGCCCAACCGCGACGAGAAAATAGCACAAAATTATCAGAACGTCACAGTGGCGCCATAATGGATTTCGGGCCGTGTTAAATGATACAAAATCTTTATAGAAACTGAATAATATAATATTTAGGTACCTTAATGCATGAAAAAGCATAAAAAAAATAATGGAGAACAAAAGTAGTCTGTACCCCTGCTGTCCTGTTTTGCCGTTATCGAGCGTCCTGAAAAAGTTTAGTAGAGGGAGCGGAAAGTAACCCCCCTCCCCCTCCCCCTCCCCACCGGGTCGGGTAATGTTAAACATGGTGTCCATGTCAACGAACAAGAAGAACATGGCAACGAATACAGACGAATACACACCTTGACGCCCTTGGCCACACACCAAAAAGCATGTCCGGAACAATAATTCTTAGAAAAGATCTGTCGTGATTGGCCGACGCGGACAGCAGCAGGTTCCAGAAATCCGTATTGCCCGCACACGAGCGCTTTTTTGTGCGCAGCGCTTCTGGAATCATGGTTTTTATATCTGAAATATTAACTATACGGAATATTTGCATCCTATTGCCGGCGTCAAAAAATATTGTTCTGTTACCCGCGAGAGGAATATTTTTGTCGTGAGCAACAAAATATCCTGTTACCAGGAACAATAATCATTCGAGTGTGCAGGAAACAAGCCTATGTTTATGTATACTATGATTGTCTTTTTGAATTTGGTGCTAATACTGTTATATGGAATATGGAATAGGTCTTTGGATTATGGACGCGGATATTCTCTAATGGACGACGGTTGGATTATGAATGACGGACTAGACGCTTGTAATAATTACATACCTCCTATCTCTTCGATGAAATCCATGAAGTAATCAGCGACAACATATGGGTCGTTGTTCGTCCGCCCAACTTTTAGCCATAAAATTCTTCTTGAGAATCTACATTTCTATATATAGCAACTTCAACTCATAGATTTACGCTCTAAATCAAAAGCAAAATAATAAATCAGTACCAAAACTGCATGCTATTTTTAGTATTTTTTTTGGTAGTTTTCACGCTTTTATCTACATAACAATACACTTATTTGTGAAATATTATGCAATAGTTGAACCATACATGATCCAGTCTTTGTTGATACCTTTTCTCGATCACGCCGTCTCGTGAATAGGCTTGAGAATCTTGGATGATTTTTATTATGAAATGGCAGTTTCTAAAGTGGCAATCATTAAACGCTAATGAAATTAAGTTGCAAGAAAGGAAAACTTATCCACAGATAGCACCATGGATGGCAAACCCGTATGGTTTGAGCTTGTCATAGCCATCTAAGTGCACCAGATAGTTTGGGCCTTTGCTGTGATAATTTCTTCCGGTAAATCTTGCATGACGCCGTCTAGACGATCGATCAGGACCCAGTTCCTTTAAAAGGAACATCACTGTATCTCTGCACAAAACAGACACTTATGTAATATTTTGTACTTCGTTATTTTGATACTTTGTGGTGATAAGACACACTTAAGGAGGTTCCAGACAATTTGAAAATAAAAAGTCATTTTTTCTTATATTTTAAGAAGACGCGGAGCAAACCTTCAACACTGAAAATAAAGCATAACATTCACCAGGCTGGCCAGGCTTGGCGTGGCGTGGCGTGGCGTGTTTCATACCACTATAATTGACCCACATCAAGTCAAATTACCTGAATAATTGGCAGCAACAAAACACCGTGCACACAAAGGCAAAATGGCGACTCGCCTCGTTTTGGTGTAGTCATGCGCAGTCATGTACTTCGCTCTATCACCATCGCTCTATCGCTCTATCGCCATCGCTCTATCGCTCTATCGCCATAGCTCTATCGCCATCGCTCTATCGCTCTATCGCTCTATCGCCATCGCTCTATCGCTCTATGGCACGATGGCGAAGTGACGATGGCCCCTCTCGGCCACCATACTCCATAGTCAATTTTCTATTTTCTTTACAACCGCTGGTCAGAGATTTGCCTTTTAGAGAAGCGAAGGTTCCAGGTATAATGATTTGAGACGTCTTGATAAAAAAAACTTGACCACCGTCGCAGAAAATTTAACAATCCTGATGGATTATTTCATTTAACCATCCAAATCGAAAGGATTTTGTGGAATCCAACTAATGTTATTTTATCGTCAATAATATAATACCTTTACAGGTGTATACTTGCATATCTTCCAATTTTCCATTCATATATTATATGGTCATCCAGTTGTAACACCGTTCCGTGAAAAATCACCTTACATTCGTAGTTGAAGTCG
The DNA here is from genome assembly GCA_036873755.1 of Hanleya hanleyi. Taxonomy (NCBI): domain Eukaryota; kingdom Metazoa; phylum Mollusca; class Polyplacophora; order Lepidopleurida; family Hanleyidae; genus Hanleya; species Hanleya hanleyi. Next base: position 8,923 of record JAVTVY010027052.1, read on the forward strand.
TATGTTCGCATTGGCTCAACATTAGTTACAATAAGCGGGTCATCAAAAATTGGAAATGATTATCAAAGTGAAATAGACAGATAAGAAGGGACAAGATTTAGTATTGTATTGGAGTTGTATTTAAGATCTGATTCCTCATCGGGAAATCATTCGTACTTTATCGAATTGGTCTTTAGTTTATAACTCAGTCACAGCCAATGTACATGAAACAACATAGCTCTTCGAAATATTAGTTTGAACAGGCTGTTCTGAATAAAAGAGTGACCGACACATATTTCACTAACAATTTCGACAACCAAATTGGTGAGACCAGTAAATACGATTTAATATGTTGATACTGGTCCGTTATTTCTTTTAGAACTTTTGTTTGTCGTTCATCAAGGTAAAAATCATGATGTTGAAACTAATAACCAGTATTCATTCTTTTGTCGAAATGTACAGATAATAGGACAGGTATTTTAACCCTATCTGGTCTGGGATTTTGGGACCTGTCCTGGTCTGGAGGGGGGGGGGAGACGAAATGGCCTCCACCTAATTATTATTCTTACCCCTTGAGCTAGCGGGCTGAAACTTACCATACTATACCTTTGGGTCAAGCTCTACCAGAAAATGTAAAACAATCCAAGATGGCCGCTATGATGACGTCACAGTGACGTCATTTTCAAAAGCGGCCTTTTTTGGTCGATTTTTCGGTCAAATTTTCTGATTTGTTTATTTATGCAATTTCTCCGCAAAAACTGCATGATAAATTAGTAAATATTAATGTGATGTGAAATAAAATAGTTTTTGTCCACTTTTCATTGCGAAAAAGCAGAAATTTTGAAGAAATATGACAAAAACATCACTTTTCTCGTACCCCACGTGGACGCCATCTTGAATTTACCCATGATCCTCTGCTCGGGCGGTTATACAAACAGGCTCAAAATAACCCCAATATGATAAACTAAAAAATCAAGGAGTTTCAGCTCTGCATTTTTGTCGTTCCGGATATAGCGCAGAAAGTTTGGTAGGGGGCCATTTCGTTCCCCCCCAGGCCAGGTAGGGTTAAAGAAATTCCGTGTCTGTTTCGTATGACAGTTAGCATCAATTTCAAGAATGTATGAAATAAAAATAATAAAAACGCAGAATGGTTTCCTACAAGAGGGAATCGCTGAACAGTTTTTCAGTGATGTCAGCAATACTTAATTGATGGTGTTCTATACCGGAACATAAAATCCTAATCTCTGGTCATTATTCGTTATCCAAATGAATTTCAAGTTGTTCCAGTGTACGAATCTCAGCCAAGTTTTGATTGTGCCTGTTCATTTGAGCCACATGGAGATGACATAGGCGCTAATTATCTGCTCCGGTAAAACACTAAATTATCATACATATTCTGCTTGGACCAGGGTCCCGACTACTTCGTCAGTAAAAATCAAATCTCACCAGTGAAGATTTTCCAGACCTAGCCTGTTTGTTGAGCGAGTCAATTGCTACCAAATCTTATATATAATTATACGGCGACTGCGTTTTACCAGAGTATATGGAACGAGTAGTATAATGATTGAAGCTTTTGATTTCCATTTGGCGATCATTACTATAATACAGTTGATGAAATGGAGCTATCCCTTCAATTGTTATCGCTACATGATCATGTAAAAACAATATCAGTATGATTTGAAATGTACCATCTCTTGCGAAATATAACAGATGAATTGTAAGTGGCAGTGCGGGTAGGAAATATAGGAAATATGTAGTACATCCAAACAAGTAAAGCGGTCAACCTTCGGTAATGCATGGCGATTTTTCAGTCGTCGGTCCGTCTACCTCCAACTGGCCAGGAGTCATCCTGGCAGATATATATTATGGTTCTTTGTAAAGATTTAATGACTAAATTTACACAGTTTCTCATAGCTAAAGAAGCTATATTATTTTAAAATCACCGCGATATTCTGTCTCGACAGATGCTGACTAGAAATTCCCCGTGATCACTTTTGGTTCTTGTGATGTTTTTAACCATGCAGTCAGTATATTCGTCTGTGGGGTCATATGACTTCTTGTCAGTACGTCGGCATCGTTTTCCATCCCCCTTTTAATGTTGCGTTTAATTGGTGCAGATCTGTTGTATCTTTTACTAACCATGAATGACTGTTGAAAGTCCGGTCTTATCCTGGATAAATTGACGGTTATAATTCCCCAAAACATTTTGAAACGAATGACCTCGTTTTTTATTTTTTTTATTTAGGGTCTTGTACTCAGATGGACTGGAGCTCCGCGTATCTTCAGATAAATTCACTATAAAGCTATTCTGCACTGACATGAATTTTGTGTTAATTTTCGGAGAAGGCCATTTCTCATCTTCAGATTGAATACGGGTAATTCGCACAGCCAGAAAAACGGTGTTGGCCCAACACCATTTTTTAGTGTTGAGGCCAGTTCAACACCAATAAGTGGTGTTGAGAAACGGTGTTGACATAATTCAACACCAAAATGTGGTGTTGAGGCCAGTTCAACACCAAAAAACGGTGTTGAGAAAATGGTGTTGACCCAATCCAACACTGAACAATGGTGTCGAAACCAGTTCAACACCAAAAAACGGTGTTGAAAGAATGGTGTTGAAAATCTAACACTGAAAAATGGTGTTGGGACCAGTCCAACACCAAAAACAGTGTTAAGAATAGGGGGTGCTTCGACACCAGTTCAACGCCAAAAACGGTGTTAAGAGAATGGTGTTAAAATTCCAACATTGAAAAAAACAAGGGTTATGTGAAACCCGGCAGGCTCGCCGTTTTGGTTTACGCCAATAAGAATGTTGCCAACTACAAATTGATATTTGAATTTACTTCAATTTCAAAATTTAAGAAAAATGCAATTTGAATTGCCAGCCTAAACAAAAAGCATTAACCCAGAAAATGTTCAGAGTCCAAAAGAAGTCAAAATTAGTCCAGCCTTAGTGGTAAGTAATTGACCGTAAACACACCTACAGAATTACGGTGCTCGGTCTGCGCTCAACACAGCTGCAGATGGTATAGGTTATTGTGCTCAGTAAAAACCTACATCAAACTAATATAATGCGTAAACACGCATATCTAACAGATTCATATATGGTTCAGTAATGATGGATACTTCCAATCAATACGGAACAATCAGATGGAGGAAATCGGAAATCGCGTCCTCAAGTATATGCCGATGCATCATATGAAGATGATATTTGCCATTCTTTATCACATAAGGACCCCGGAACCAGAGGATTCGTGAAGAAATGGGCCGTATTATATTTTCTTCCATAGAATAATGACAGATTAGATGCTTGGACATATGGCTATTGAAATGTAGACCAGCGAATTGGATTTACAGATATACAGAGTAAAACGCTGCCCATCATGGGAATTTCATTATCTTTCGTGGGATTTTAGCCCAACAAGACATAATGATTTGAGCATTTAACTCGTTCTATATTCTGATAAATGGAGACAGATCAGCTACTCAACCATGCAGGCGCTCGACACTAGAGGCCCAGAAATGCAGCGAAAATGGCGAAATTGTATTGAAAGAAGTACAGATGTCGATCAAGTTTATCAATGGAGATGATTAAAACGATATATATTACACATACTATCAAGTGATTTCCATTGGATTCCAAATTTTGCTATGGAACCTGTGACGTCATATCAATGCAAAATGAATTTGTTTGAAAAATTACTTTATACCAAGCAAGTTGACCAAGAAGTTGGAATTTTCCAGTCATAATTGCCGTATACGTATAGAGTAAACTTACTTGTACGTATTTTGCCGGTTTATTGCGACGCACAGTGCGCTTGACTGCCAGCTTTTCAACTTTTCATTGGAAAAAGAAACACAAATTTGCAAATGACGGACGGATTTTACGATTCTCTCTATTGTGCTTCCGCCGAGGTCCGCGCGCCCCGCATCTATCCTTATATAAGACAATGCCGGGCTGGCTGGCCCAGAGTATTCCAAAACCAGCATAGCTGACAATTTATAACGTCGGACAAAGGAAACAAATATAATCGCCTATAAAGCGTATGTTGATTTCCCACACCTAAACAGTGCGTTGATCAGTTCCTATACCTATAAAATGAATACTGAACGAAAATACCTATCCGGCGTTGAATGGTTCTGTTCACCTATAAAGTGAATACTGAACGAAATCACCTAGACGGTGCATACCATAAATTGGTGCAAGCTCTGACATTATGCAGATGCATTCAACTTTAATATATCGAATGAGACACCTATACCGTACTTGCCCACCTACCATATATTGGTGCAGTCTCTATTAATATGCAGATGTTAACTAAGTGTTAACTAACACCAGCTCAACACCAATTAACAGTGTTAATTAACACCAATAAATGGTGTTGAAGCTGGCTCAACACCATTTTTTAGTGTTGACTGACAAGTGCTGACGCTGGCCCAACACCAATTAACAGTGTTAACTAACACCAATAAATGGTGTTGAAACCGGCTCAACACCATTTTTTAGTGTTGACCGACGAGTGCGGATGCTGACTCAACACCGAATAACGGTGTTAACTAACACCAAATAACGGTGTTAACTAACACCAATAAATGGTGTTGGGGTAATATGGTGTAGGGCCTAACTCAACACTGTTTTTTGGTGTTGAAGTCAACACCAATTTTTAGTGTTAATTAACACCATTTTTCTGACTGTGCGTGGGTGTTAATTTGTGAAGAAATTAAATGTTTTGGCGAGTTGACTAATTCAATCACACACATATTGGCCGAGTTAATACGCCCTCGTTCGGTCATCCATCAGTACGACAGACCTTGGACTTGGGCAATAATATTAAATGAGCGACATACGTGAGATATTGTACCAGAAGAGTCGCCTGCTCTGTATTAGAAACCATCTCTCGATCTACACATTTAGTCAGTGGTGCCAGATTATTAGGTGTGTAGTTGTCTTTGATACCAATCTGGTGATAGTGCAAGTGCGACATCAACTGCCAGTTCATTGTCCTGATGTATCTTTCGGTATCACTGTTTGACCTATCTTGTAAACTAGAGTTGTCCGAATACTAACATTTGGGTTCATATGACGTCTTGCCAGACATCTTCAGCATAATTACCTACCCCGTTTCAGGATATACGTACTTAGATATAGAATACACAGTCAAGTAGATTTTTCTGTCATTTAGAAAGCGATTGTATAACACTATTTTTGTTATTTTGATATTACAGTATCTTAGTATTTTAAAATCGCTGCTATACCAAGATAGCGTAATCTCAAAATAACGGAAATACTGATATAGAATACAATTCTACACAATCAGTGTATATACTCTTCTCTAGAAACAATTGCTAGTGAATGTGAAAAACGTAATTGCAGTTAATCCCACAATGCTTAATGGTGAAGCATGGTTCGCTAAGCCTATAACATCCATCGACTTCCTTTAATGTTTACGAAATTGCGCGGCATTCATGGACACGTGCGATCCTAGTACGCGAGGTCTTTGAATCTGTGTTTTTTAAATTTATTTGGGGATAATGGGTCGTTTGAGTACTATGTGCTCTAAGTGTTCAGAATCGAATAATCAGGACAGGCCTAGTGTACTTTCTAAAGCATTATAGTATCACTGACACGTACAACTGCTGAATTTCCGACCGAAAACTGTCATGGTCTATTTTAATTTGATGGATTCGAACGCGGACAGCTTCATATACGAGAATGATCGTGTTGCGCCAATTCCTGCAGGTAGTCGGTACAGACGACGGATTCGTAGTGGTCAGTGATTAGTAAATTATGTATAGAATATCATCATGCATTGCAGACATCATTGAAAACTGTTGACCTCTTCTCTCTTGTAGCAAACCATCTTGCGTTTTCGTTAGTTTTATTTCATACACATTCGAAATTGGTGCTATCTGTCAAACGAAAATGGTCTTATTATTGATGGGAAAATTCTTTTCTGAACGACGGTTGAATATTCAATGTCGGATCTGACGCTTGCTATCATCTGTAATGGCGTATACATATTTCGCTTAGTAGCATTTGCTAGATCCTGTGTTAGATGTGATGATTTTAATCAACGTCACAAAACATTGTTGCAGAAACTTATAAAACAGGGCTATTCCACCAAGCGCCTCCACTCAAAGTTTCTCAAATTTGGCGATACATATCGCATGCTGATAGCAAAATACGAACGTAGCGTGCAAGATCTATGGCGCTACGTTTCGTAACTTGTGTCTAATTCCGCTTAACCCGGGGCTAGGGGCCGTATGAACCCATGTACTTCAAGATCCTCATGGTACTCATATGAACAGGCACAATCAAAGCGTGACTGAGATACATCATTCTTTAGATGACGACTTTACAACGAATATTATGGATTAAGAATTGATCAGCGATACGGATTTGATATTTTTGGAACATCATGATGTCTTGCCGGCATCATTGAAAACTGTTGACCGCTTCTCTCTTGCAGGAAACAAGCCTATGTTTACGTATACTATGATTGTCTTTTTGAATTTGGTGCTAATACTGTTATATGGAATAGGGAATAGGTCTTTGGATTATGGACGCGGATATTCTCTAATGGACGACGGCTGGATTATGAATGACGGACTAGACGCTTGTAATTTCAATCTTGCCACACTCATTCCTCCCAGCATCGCAACCCTGCTTCCATTTTCCGTCAGCCATCAGACCCATATCACCCCCGGACAACGTGCGAACTACAGTTGATCATGGTTGTGCAACCCAACGTATCCAAGGCTCTGAAATTCGACCGGATTGAAGATGTATATCATAAGCCCATACCATACGTATTACAGACGAAATGAATTAGTTGTACTTTTCAATGATAAATTCAAGATCCAGGTCGCAATGATTTGTTACTGTTGTTGCTGACGGAGTTCAAGAACCACGACGGTTAGTATAAATAGTTATCATGTATATGATTTGTTCCATATGTCAGTTATTTTCCAATCAGCCGGAATTCCTCTTTTTGTTAATTCTTCTCATTCACCTCCACGACTACGCTGGTCTAATCTCCGACTGCATTATTAATCTTTGACTGGTCAAATGTGGTATTTGGCTAGACAGATCTTGGACTTGGTAATAGCATGACATGCGATGATTCAATCCTCATTTTGGGAGATTACATATGCAATATTGGATTGATCAGGCAATTGGTTCATTAGGCATCTGTACCTCTAGACGTATGAATAAGCAATTGAATCGAAGCTATTATTAAGAGAAAAAGTGAACCAATAGAACTAAGCACGTTTTTAAATTACTTTGAAAGCGTGAATGCTCTAGATGAATCTGACATTAGAAAAAGAGAACTAGTTGACAACTACTGCGATGAAATAAACGACGAAATCGACATGCCAATCAGTGAAGAAGAAATAAAAGCGGCAATAAAACACCTAAAGAATAATAAGGCCGCTGGTTATGACAAAATCTTAAATGAATTTATTAAAAGTTCGCTAGAAATAATGTTGCCTGTTTACTGTACACTATTCAATGTGATTCTTGACAATGGCTGCATGCCAGAAGCTTGGCTCTTGGGAATTATCAAACCAATCTACAAAAATAAGGGGAACATAGACGAACCTGAGAATTATAGAGCGATCACGATCCTTAGTTGCCTTGGGAAATTGTTCACATCGATTATAAATAACAGATTGAGTGAATTTTGTGAGAGGTATAACGTATTGAAGGAATCACAGACAGGTTTCAGGAAAGGTTACTCATGTATGGATAATATTTTTGTTTTACATCATATTGTTGAATATTTTTTGAATACTAAAAAAAACCTGTACTGCTCATTTATAGATTTTTCTAAAGCATTCGACACAGTGTGGAGAGGGGGGTTATGGTATAAATTAGTTAAAGAAGGCATGGGTGGGAAATGTTTTAATTTAATTAGAAATATGTATAAATGTATCAAATCGTGCGTTGAAATTGGCAAAGCAAGAAGTGATTTTTTTGTATGCGATGTTGGAGTCCGCCAAGGCGAAAATTTGCCATTATTATTATTATTCTCTTTATATCTGAATGATCTAGACACTTTTATGGAACTCAATAATGTAGAAGGGTTATCTTCTCTTTCACAGGATATCGAGAATCAATTAGAGATTTTTATACTGTTACTGATTTTACTGTATGCTGATGACACAATCCTCCTAGCAGAAACGGAGCGTGGTCTTCAAAATGCCCTCGTCGTTTTTGAGAGTTATTGTGATTTATGGGAACTAGATGTCAATATTATTAAAACTAAAATTGTCCTATTTTGTAGACGTCTACCGAAGAAATTACCTACGTTTTACTTTAAAGGCAGAACAATCGATCTTGTTAACGAATACTGCTATCTTGGGGTATTAATGAGATATACTGGCAAATATCTATCTGCGAGAAAGCAGCTCATTACACAAACGTCAAAAGCCTTATTTGGAGTAGACAGAAAAATTCGAAATCTGTGTTTGCCTATTGACTGTCAATTGAAACTTTTTGATCAGGTGGTTCGACCAATCTTGTTATATGGCTGTCAAATATGGGGGTTTGAGAAATTAGATATACTCGAATCATTTTACTTACAATTCTGTAAACGAGTCTTATGAATCAAAAAATCGTCGCCCAATTTTATGATATATGGAGAACTCGGTGTGTACCCATTATACATCAGAGTCCATGTTAGTATGGTTTCATTCTGGTTACGGATGATACAAGGGAAAGAAAGCAAGCTGGCATATGTCATATACAAATTTATTTTCGCGCAGAGAGGAGTAGTCAACTATCCCTGGCTAAACCACGTTAAAATCATACTATACAATACTGGTTTCAACTATATTTGGGATTCTCAAAGTGTAAACAATGCTGCCTGTTTTCTAAAAATTCTGGAGCAAATGCTGAAAGATCAATTTATTCAAAAATGGTACAGTGACATGTATTACTCAAAAAAGGGTGTTATATACCGAATTTTCAACACAAATTTTGAGCTGGAATTCTACCTGAAGAATCTGGATGATAAAAGCAGAAAAATCCTATCCAGATTTCTCCCAATAGAAACAGGAAGATGGCGTCACATAGCAATACCTCCATCTGAACGTTACTGCACCGCATGTGAAACACGCAGCATTGGGGACGAATTTCACTTTATGTTTTTGTGTCCAACATTGAATGCTTTAAGAGCAAAGTATATTCCCGTCAAAACTTACGTTAGACCAAATGTAATCAAACTCAGAAACTTTTTCCAAACTGGAGATATACATAAGCTGAAAAATATATGCAAGTTTGTCAAGGAAGGTATGGCACTTTGTAAATACGACTAGAATATTCAATTATTGTATAAATGTTTATGTATTGATTATGTTTACACATGCACGCATGTAGTCGCCAAATGTACATATGTAATAACTGTATACCTCTCGTACCACCCTGAGTGGTCGGAGTGAAATAAAATGATGATGATGATGATGCCTCCCCTCTTTGCCCAAGAGCTAAAGCAAATTAATCATGTGTCTGAGCCCAACAGGTATGAGGATGATTTCTGAATCAAAATTCTGTGCTGAATAGAAACACCAATTTCTTAATTGCCGTAGCTGCTAAAATGTTTGGTGAAAAACGCCATTTTGTGCTTTTTCATCGCAAAAATGTTAAAATAGCGTTTTAAAATGTTGGTGTTAAAAAAACACTACACGTGGGTATAGTGTATTAAAACAAAACCAACCTATTGTAGGTTGACACCGCTGAACGTAAAGTGAACAAACTGAATGTGATATTACGGTTATTAGAGATCATTTTGTCTAAAATTTAGAAATATATTACCAAGATAATATAATTACAGCACATATAAGGGAAGTGGGAAGAGGTGCCGACATACTGACTGCGTCATATGACTTCACAGAATAGTCTTCTGGTAAACCTATTCTAAAGCACATACCAAGAATCTAACGATTCGTGACATGTGTTGTATCTCAGGTACGCTTTTATTGTACCTGTTCATGTGGCAACATGGATGATATGACCACACGGCCCCTAGCACCGGCATAAGCGGTATTAGATACAAATCTAGAGAGCTATGATGGAAATGCTCTGACAACTCGTATACTGGTAATTGGTGAGCTGTTTCGCTGTGACAACTTGTACATTGGCGATTGGTGAGCTGTATCGTCGTCAGATGTAAATGGCGGCAATTAACACAAAAGACTAGTCTGTAAGGTCCGATGTCGACCCAGCATCAACTTCCCACAAATGTCAACATATATCAAAGACCAAAAGGTCTGTACAGGGGGCGGGCCTCGGGTACGAAACGTCCACCAGCAGAATCTCGCCATATACAGGTAAAAATTACAACACATATAAGGGAAGTGGGAAGAGGTGCCGACATACTGACTGCGTCATATGACTTCACAGAATAGTCTTCTGGTAAACCTATTCTAAAGCACATACCAAGAATCTAACGATTTACTGACATGAACACATTACAGTTGTCTTATTAAAATGAGTAATGGTGTTAATCTGTACATTTTCACTTTATTGTTGGCAAGATAAGATCACACAATTGATGTTAAATTTTGCACACGTCCGGCGACATCTGTTGAACATAATTATGATATTTCAAAGTTTAACCCTACCAAAATGGCCCCCTACCAAACTTTCTGCGCTATCTCCAGAAAGACAAAAAATTGAGAGCTGACGGTCCGCGACTTTATAGTTTATCATATTCGGGTCATTTTGAGACTATTTGCATAACCCCGAGGAGAGAATCATGGGTAAATTCAACATGGCGACCACATGGGGTACCAGAAAAGTGATGTTTCCATCATTTGTCTTCAAACTTTTGCTTTCCCGCGATGAAAAGTGGGCAAACACTATTTTATTTCACATCACACTATTTTATCATGCACTTGTTGCGAAGAAATTGCCTAAATAAAAAATTCGAAAAATCCGACAACAAAATCGATCCAAAAAGCCGTTTTTTGAAGATGACGTCGATGTAACGTTATCAAAGCTGTCATCTTGGATTTTTTTTTGCATTTTCTGGTAGAGCTTGACACAGGGGTATAGTGTGGTAAGTTTCAACCCCGTAAAAACAATTATTGGGGGGGGGGAGTTACAGCAGTACCGGAGACAGTCCTTAGTTGAACCCTGCACACAAGAGTATGGATTATGTAGTAAATCAAGTCATGTGATATCAGGTACTTGTAGAAGGTGATAGCGGCGACGGGAGTTCGTCTACACTCAGTGGGGGAGGAGGAGGGGGGAGGGGCGCATAATATGCATCAGTGTGAAGAGGCCTATCTATAAACTATGATGAAAATGCAGGATATCACACCTTCGGGTGGCCCAAAACCTAGACAGACCCGAGAAGATACCAACCCAGATATAAGGGAGCCACAATCTGAAAGAGTACTTCGAGGACCGGTGCATCATTTGGGGGTATTGCAGACTGTGTACAATCGTAAGCGCAAAACGACAGGTTGATTTTGCGGGTAGTTGTGAAACAAACGACACAGAGAAGTCAATGAATGAGACTGCTGTCATACACCATGACACCTAAAATCCTAGCAAAAATGGGAAATCACAGTTCTTTTTCAGCTTTAGCCAGTAGAGCTAAGTACGTGTGTTAAAGGTTGAATACACCTGCATTGTCTTTGCAGTGCACCTCACTCGTTAGCCATCATGATTGAGGAAACAGTCAATCTGCCTACCCAGTTCCCCTTTTCATTCCATTGCCCCTACACTCAACGGTGTCCAGATGTATTCCCTGTGGAGGGGTAACAGGTACAGGAAGGTGTACTCATTATACACAGTCAAAATGCACCATGCCTGAATGACAATTGGAAAGAATATAAATGTTTTTTGAATTGTTCACATTCGTCTTGGCCGGGCTAACCTCAGGCCAATACCAATGCCATAAGAATATGACAAATTTATAAGATATAATTATTCGATCTTGGGTAGAGTTCTAATTCCCCATGGTTATATATAAAATATATCACTTTTTCGATCATCATAAAGAAAGAAATCTACACTTGATAAGGTTTAGTTCAATCTGTCAGTATGCCGCTTGGCTAATGAATCCGTTCAGAATTGTGATAAATTTGCTGTTATCTATGCACATATCATAGCTTACGTGTGTGTTTCTATTTAACCTCATCTCGGGTGATTTTGCAAATGTCATTGATCTCCGAGATACATATAAAAATGCCGCACGAGAACCGAACATTTTATCTCAGCCCCGTTCTTACTGTGGTTGTTCATGTGGACACGTTGAATGCTATAACCACACAGTCCCTGGCACCGGCATGAGCGGTATTACAAACATCTATTTAAGGGTGATTATGTAATAGCCCCATCAAGTCATCTGATGGAAATTGATGAACTATGTCACCGTTAGATCAAAATAAACGGTTCAATCGCGGGAAATACGAGTTCTTATTCAGAACACAAATCAGTAAGGCCCGACCCGGTAGCTTGATATAATACGCATGAGAAAGGTACAGACAATAAACATACAAGAATTTCTTCAAATATTAGATCATGTGTTGGTTATTCTCAATACAAGACAGATTTAAAAAAGTATCGACACTCTCCAATACACTTAAGTGTTAGACTGATTAAATTAGTAGCTGACCGAACTGCCAATTGTCGGCTCTTTGAAAATCACTGAGGTGTTCGTACCATCTCCTCCGATCTAGCTACCATCAATTCGTCAGACCAAATCAAATTCCACCCACGTCCTAATTTGTTTTCTTTGTGATCCAACCTTCCGACAATCATTATATGGTAATATGGCGCCTGTGTTGCATTCTAGTGTGTGTGGAAACGTGGTTTATCACTGTTCCGAGTATCAGCTGTTATGATAGATGAATTACAGGTAAAAATTAAAGGTAAACTATTTCGTTAGACCACATCTTTGTTTGATCCTTAAAATAATTTGGTATTTAAGTAGCTGAAACTCTTTCAGCCCGAATACATAACTCACAAATTTACCTACAACAAAGTAATCGGGTTTAACAAGTGTAAGGGAAATGAAAAGAGCATGATTGAAGTTCACTCAATGCTTAACCCTGCATACAGAAGTTTTAGTTTCACAATAAATATTCTTTTAGTGTAGTTTTCCAGTTGCTAATATATCACTCAAAGAATTTACGTTCTCCAGTGCCATTTGATTGAGAAAACTCTTGACCAATGCGACAAAAAATTGAACAACCTCGCAGAGTTTTCATTTAGCTACTTAAATCGAAAACAATTTAATACATTTCCAGGCGAATACTTGCATTATCATGACACCAAGTATTTTATCATGTTTATGCAAACTTACAATGCATATTCAATACGGTCATCAAGTGTCAACATCGCTCAGTGGGACATGATCTGACAATCGTGGCTGGAATCGATCAAATGCTATGTTGCCAGTGGATCAATTTAGTTAACCCTATCTGACCCGGGGTTTTTGGGACCTGTTGTTTCTTACCCCTTGAGCTAGGGGGCTGAAACTTACCACACTATACCCTTGGGTCAAGCTCTACCAGAAACTGTAAACAAAAAATTCAAGATAGCCACATTGATGACGTCACAGTGACGTCTTTTTCAAAACGGCATTTTTTGATCGATTTTTCAGTCCGATTCTCCGAATTTTTTATTTATGCAATTTCTCCGCAAAAACTGCATGATAAATTAGTAAATATTAATGTGATGTGAAATAAAATAGTTTTGCCCGCTTTTCATCGTGGAAAAGCAGAAATTTTGAAAAATTATGACAAAAACATCACTTTTCTGGGACCCCACGTGGCCGCCATCTTGAATTTTCCCATAATCCTCTGCTCGGGGGGTTATGCAAATAGGCTCAAAATGACCTCAATATGATAAACTATAAAGTCACGGAGTTTCAGCTCTCCATTTTTGTCGTTCCGGAGATAGCGCAGAAAGTTTGGTAGGATGGGCCATTTCGCCCCCCCCCCCAGGCCAGGTTGGGTTAGATAAGTGGGTTACATAAAATTTGATACGATTATCAAATTTCATGATCAGTTTATACAACTTGTTTTGCTTTTCATCGATTTCTCAGCACTGAATAATATCATTCGATGGTCAAGTAATGTCATTTTATGTGTCCACATCTGGCATCAATAATCACGTTGATCCACAATATGAAGTATTACTGAGTGCTGATTGTTTTAAAAAAGGGAGTTTGATACATTTATGTATATTCAAGCCTGTGCTCAATTCCATTCAGTTTATTTAGGTCACATACATGATCCCCATGTCATCTTGGAGCTTACTACTTGGAGCTGGACTATGATATCGTCACCAGCACCGTATCAGATCACGAGGTTATCAGGTTAGGGCGATCCCGCTCTCTAAAATGGAACTTAATAACTTTTGATTCAATCTTAACCAATGCATCAAAATTTCAGGCGCATTGATTTATCTATTGTTTCATGTCATACAATTAATTTGCCATGTGAAGAACCAGCCAATGTTGTTTAAACAGCGCGAAGGATGTTTGACCTATTATAATGCAAATTAGATAGATGACAATTTACTTTTTTACTACCATTTAATGCGGATAGATATGTCTGTATGCGCCTCAAGAGGATTTTGCTGAATTCATTATTTGAACTGATTTATTGAGCGAAAACGACCCTTTTTACCTCCATTTTAGAGAGCGGGATTCTCCTAACCTGGTTATTGAAATTACAAATAAATGCTATTTTCTTTCTTATGTCTTCCTGAAAGTATAACAGAACTGTTATATCATCAGCATGACTACTGAGAAACTTATTTGCACGACGAGTATAAGAGTGTGTATAGACATACTAAATCATGCACAGGCCTGACGCGTCTTACCATGTGATTTAATGTTGTCAATTTTGACACTATTTTTTCTCTAAATATACTAATTTGTTCTTCAATACGGCTATTATTCAGCATAGGTGTTGTATTGTGTGCCATTACAATTCGAAGACCAATATGCACATTTAGAATATAACAAAATGAAAGCAAAAAAAATATCACTGCTGCTCTTATTTATTAATACTGAAAGAGTGTTCTGAAATACCAAAAGGCGTTTTAAACTGGAACACATTTTTTATTGTTCTGGTGTTGGTCCATTCCAATTTGAACGCTAGCGTTCACGCTTAGAATAGGACCAAACGGAAAGGTTTTAAACACTGCTGTTCTTATTTATTCTCTCTTAAGTTACACGACTTTTGGTGTTCTAAAGTGAAACACTTTTGCTTAGTGTGTAGAGACGTTATTGTTCGGTGCATCCTGGTAATTACGATAAATGATTGAAGCCTTTGGTGTCAATGGGCGATTAATTCCATAACAAAACGCGATGTCACTGCGATTGCTTCCTTTTATGATGCGATAATTATATTTAAAGGCGATAGTATTATGATTTAAAATGCAACAAACGTAGTTGGAGATAAAATATGGATTGTAAATTGGAATGCCGGCTGTAAATATAAGAATATGATTCATTTACGAAAATTCAGACAAAGTTGCCTCCGACAGGTCATATTATTCCCGTTCAATGATGCGATGCATGCTATTATATTGGCTAGCATGATCTGTCAGAGATCGAAGTGAATTGGTTAGGTTAGCAACTATTTTAGACTCTAGATCGACGGTTCCGGCCCCAATAATGGCGTTAGATGACCTTTCTTCATGTTATGGTTTAGGTCACTCTATCAGACCAGATAACTATCCTAGCAAGTTTCACGACCCCCGATCTTATCGGGTCCGGTGTGATAGAAACGGTGGTCCACAGACACCAGTGTCCGGTCTCTTATACTTTATGTAGGGCTGACTCTGATATCCAAGTAACCCTTTCAAATGTCAGTGTCCGGGCTGGATTAAATCATAGCAAGCGAACACCCATACAATGTATCTGGTCCCAATGAGCCTTTTAAATTGTCCTAGTTAGACAGTGAAGCAAATAGTGTAATGTGAGGAGGGTATGCCGATTAAGAACGCAGAATGACTACTATATTTTGGACCAGACGCTTGTATAATTTGGAAGTAGCCTCCCCCATTCGCATACACTATCAGAAGGATATGGAGTCATATGACTTCTTGTCAGTATACCGACATCGTTTTCCACCACCCTTTTTTTCGTTTTCCAATGTTGCCGTTAATTGTTGCCTGCATATGGTGAGATTCTGCTGGTGGACGTTTCGTTCCCGCGGATTGCCCTCTGTACAAATCATTGTGATTGTAGTTTGTTAACTTGTAAACATAGTGTAGCATGAAGCGCTTGGTCGGCGTCGGGCCTCACTGGTATTTGTTCTGAACACGAACTTGCATTCTATAAATACTTCCTCCTTTGGGCCATTTAATCTGGCGGTCAGATATTCCATAGGGCTATTACATCGTCCCTCTGAAAAATTTGTATCTAATACCGCTCAAGCCGGTGCTATGGGCCGTGTGGTCACGTCATTCAAGATTTCCATATGAACAGCTGCAATAAAGCGTGGCTGGGATACAAATCATCACAGGGATCACGTTTGGTTCTTGTGATGTCTGTGGGGTCATATAACTTCTTGTCAGTACGCCGGCATGGCTTTCCTCCACCCTTTTAATGTTGCATTTAATGATCATGCTGACCAGTTATTTCATGGTACAGACGTGACCGACCTGCATGGTTGAACATCCCCGCCAATCTAATTTATGGTCGCTTTGACCACATTTGTCATGGTCATGATGCGTGTTCCACCATGCGGAACGTGGTTGGTTATATCTGAATCACGAATTACCTTATCCTATTGACAGTGTACCGGCGTAAGATCCGGATCCCATAGCCATTCGCCTTCGAATTAGGTCATTCATAATCGGACAACTTATACATACGACACTTCGAGTACCAAAAATCCAAGTAGGCATACAATGGATATTATGACACATAATCGTGATATGACTGAAAAATTGTTGAAAACCGATGTTTAATCATATTCACTCACTCACTTTTGTACGAGACTACGTTTACGGAATCGGGATGTGAAAGAAGCGTGTATGTTCTCTAAGCCAACTCGGAGGGTTAAAAATACACATGTTCTGTGACACCTTTGGAGGCATCCAGTCCAATACAGATTTTCAACTCAGCGTGGAAGCGTACAATATAATCAATATTAGACCCATGAAATTTCACAATTTACAACATGCACTGACAGTCGGTAGTTTCTATACGAATCAGAGTTGTCTTCCCTGTACGTTCGTCCACTGCAGATCCCTCAAACTTCCCAATACATGTTCCAACAGCTGTTCAAAATGTCATAAATTGGAGCGATGTGCAGGAGGTGGGAAAAATTGACGTCTTGCAAATAGAAAGCGATCAGCTATGACGAGGAGTAAACGACGAAATTCTTATTGACGCGTGGTCTGAGGCTTGTATTTGGTGTTGTTATTGTCGCTGATGTTAGTCATATTCACTTGATCTGTTACCTGTATGTGGCTTCAAATTTGAAATTATATTCAACTCAACATAACACGAAGGTAGAAAACTATGCCGGAATACTGGCAAGAAGTCGTAGTATCCCACAGGCAAATAAAACGACTGCATATTTCCAAAATACATCTGTATTACATGAATTCCACCGTGACGAAATCACCGTTGGGAAGACTTTTTCATTTACGTCATGTAGTCGGAAGTTCCGTGGTCATACCCATGTAGTTTTATGTTTGGTTTGCTATTCTATATGACATCTGTTTATGGATCCATGAAAAATCTACAGATGATCCAGCATTTTCAGTAAATCATGCCTCGAAATGTTCGTGACGAAATCACATGCATGAAACGGACATGACTCTTGACTAGTGTTGCTTGTCCATTTTTTGCTGCTCTGTTTCAATCCGATTATTCTTATATGACATCTCTTACTAACATACAGTACCGTACCCAAGGATGATAAGATTTTATTTTCTCGTGAGAAAAACGCGAATGGATCATGACCTAGGGGTTAAATCAAGTCCGTGACGGAATCACCAAAAATTCGTGCTGGAATCACGAGTGGCCTTTTTTAATCTTCTTGGGTAAAAGAGATTTATTCATTACACATTTCCTTCAAAAAAATGTTCCTAGGGTGAATTTATCATTTCTACTTATAAAATTAAAACTCTGAACTGTTATTTTTACCACGATATACAATTCCCGTCACATGCATATCGCTTCTACAGATGTTTCAAAATAGTATAGTTTTCAGTAAAATGCAACTTTTCTTCCTTGACAATTTCGAATTTCCTGAGTTCTTCAGGTTAAAAAATTGCGGGAAAATATTTCGCGATTAAAACACATCTTCTCTGTTATTGACGTGTCCCCGGAGATCATACGAAGTGAATAGAAAAAACAGCTTGCTAATATATGGTCTACGAAAGAATGTGGAGTGAATTTTATGCGAAAAAGGGCTGTTTTTAGCGATGTCCGCTTTTTCGTGGAATTCATGATTAATGTATTGTCTTTGGCTATCTGATGTAGATAAAATACATCTAAACATGCCGTTTGCAGATTCGTGCCGATAGCAAGTACATACGAACATTGCATTGCAACTATAGGACGTAAGCCTATCGCTGGTGGCGTCTGTATCTGCTCGATATATAATGAACATGGGAAATTAATATATACTGCCTACATCTTGGGAAAGGCTATTGTAATTCATAGCATGGTCTTGAACCTGGCAGCATACCAAAGTAATCAAACTGATCCATCACGGGAAGTGCAGTATTCTTTTGGCCAATTCCCAAATGGGAAATTCGTCCATGACGAGACATACAATTCTTGCCAATTTTTTTGGCACCATCTTCTTACAAATGCGAGATGGATGATTTGATCTTGTGTAAGACTGCTTTCTCGCGAAGCTCACGAGGACACGACGACGTTCGGTCTGCCAGAAGCATCCGGTTTGGCAGCTACTTCTGGAGGATTGCGATGCTTTCTATGAAAGAGCTGTAGTCCCACAGGTTATGCGTGCCGATCGCCGGTAATGCCGGTGTGATGGATAAGAATGTCCTGGTGATTAGTGTCCCTTTTCATATCCTTTTCTATTGCAACCAAGGACGGACACTTGTCCCCAATGTGGAGAAATGTATATTAGCTGGATTAGAAGATAGGGACCGCACAATCTTAGCCACCGGACATTCTTAGCCTCCACACCGGTTATGATTTGCTTACTGCAAATACGATCCAGTGATAACCGTTTGTAACCGAGTGTTCAGGAACTAATACAACATCACCATCTAATTGAATGCATTGAATACTTACATAATCTACTCGAGGATATGCTGTCTACTATGATCTTTGCATGTAAATAATGAGCAACCATTTAGTAATTAGTCGTCCGCCCGCATTCTCATTACTGACGTAGTCTTCTTGGCAATATTTGTACCAACATTCTCGTTTAACCCTACCTGGCCGGGGGGTGGGGGGCGGGGGGCGGGGGAGGCACTTTGCCCCCCCCTTGTTGGTTTTTTGCTTCTATCTTCCGAGCGACAAAAAAATGAGAGCTGAAACTCCATGATTTTTTAGATTATCATATTGAGGTGATTTGGAGCCTATTTGCATGACCCCCCGAGCAGAGAATCATGGGTAAATTCAAAATGGCGGCCATGTGGGTACCAGAAAAGTGATGTTTTCGTCATATTTCTTGAAATTCTTTGTTTTTCTGTTTCGAAAAGTTGGTAAAACCTATTTTATTTCAAATCAGATTATTATTTGCTAATTTACCATGCAATTTTTGCGACGAAAAAACAAAAATCGAAAAATCTGACCGAAAAATCGTCCAAAAATACTCTTTTTGAAAATAACGTCACAGTGACGTCGTCATGGCGGTCATCTAGGGCGGGGTTTATCTCCCTAGGGTGCATTCTACACCTAAATGATGTGCGGTTAAAATAGACATGGGTTCGGGTCTTCGGCCTTAAATATATGTAAAATCTTTAACAAAACCCCTGTGAAAGTATATATTTTCTGAATGGGCACACCCATGCCATTATTCCAGGAGACAAGTGAGCTATTCAAACTGAAAAGGAAAGACGTGCAACACTCCTTAAACCTTCTTCAACTTTTCTGAAAAACTCCATAAAATGTACGAAAATGTGCCAAATTCGACCCACCATCCAGAGAAAACAAACGAAATGATTTTCTTGTTAGACTTGTGAAAGTTTCTCCGTCCAACGGGCATTTTAAAAAGCGAAAAAAATCAGGGGGTCGACCTACTCGTTTTTTGTAAAATTTTATCGCCATAAGGGAATCATCATTTTCGTTCCCCGAAAAAGTGAGGATTTTGTCCTGCCAGATATTCAATTCCGGAAACCATTAACTCTGTAGTGGCGCGTAGATGCGATAAGCAAGCAATTGTTACATCCTCGTTTGAAGAAATGGTTACGTCCAGCAGGGTGATACTACAGATATCAGCTAGTAGAAAGGGAAGAAGAATTACCATGCTGTCAAAAACATGCGACCTTCCTTTTTATGAAATTAGGGAGGGGCCATTTGTGCGAAACCGTGGCCTAGTGTGGAGTGCACCCTTAAGGCTAGGGTGTTTTCTCAGAATTTCTTTTCTCAAGGCTATGCCAATGTGAAAGTGTGTGCGAGTTTCGTTGTATGCGACACTTGCTTGTAGCATGCGGTTTTGTCGGATATCCCGTCAATCACTTTCCCCCTACCCCATCTTTGTTTTTGCGACTTTTGCTAAAAAATCACGAGTTTACGAGCTCAATAAGAATATCATAGCATTAGGCTTTGACCGTGACAATGAAACCCATGTACAAAGATCGGGAGCGTTGACCAGCTTTCGATTGAGGCATTAGAAGCAAAATAAACACAAAAATGGCTGAAATTCGAGCCAAATTGTCAATAATTTTTCATTCCGACTTTTCCAAAAGATTGAGGGCTGGGAGTACAAACTTCGAGATAAAAGGGACAAAACCAGAATAATACGATGTCATTCAATTTAGATCAGGGTACTGGTGTGATCCGTATTGAAAATTAATCACTTTGACATTCACATTAACAATAATGAGACATACAGGTCACTAATCGTAACATATATTCCCAATCAAGGGGAGGTAATTCTGTATAGGTTCAAATAGCATATATGCAAGGCCAATGCTATCCTACTATGTAGTATACATAAAATCGAAACATTTCTGACTAAGATAAATGAACTTTACGATCCCGTTCCATATCAAGTCATTACAAGGTCCGAATAAGCGCTTTTAACGAGTGTAGTACAGAAGAACATACAATATTTGGCCTACTCGTGTATTATAACCGTGCAGTGACGCCTACATTAAGGGTGCATTCCACACCTAAATGATGTGCGGTTAAAATAGACATGGGTTCGGGTCTTCGGCCTTAAATATATGTAAAATCTTTAACAAAACCCCTGTGAAAGTATATATTTTCTGAATGGGCACACCCATGCCATTATTCCAGGAGACAAGTGAGTTATTCAAACTGAAAAGGAAAGACGTGCAACCCTCCTTAAACCTTCTTCAACTTTTCTGAAAAACTCCATAAAATGTACGAAAATGTGCCAAATTCGACCCACCATCCAGAGAAAACAAACGAAATGATTTTCTTGTTAGACTTGTGAAAGTTTCTCCGTCCAACGGGCATTTTAAAAAGCGAAAAAAATCTGGGGGGTCGACTTACTCGTTTTTTGTAAAATTTTATCGCCATAAGGGAATTCATCATTTTCCTTCCCCGAAAAAGTGAGGATTTTGTCCTGCCAGATATTCAATTCCGGAAACCATTAACTCTATAGTGGCGCGTAGATGCGATAAGCAATCAATTGTTATATCCTCGTTTGAAGAAATGGTTACGTCCAGCAGGGTGATACTACAGATATCAGCTAGTAGAAAGGGAAGAAGAATTACCATGCTGTAAAAAACAGGCGACCTTCCTTATTATGAAATTAGCGAGGGGCCATTTGTGCGAAACCGTGGCCTAGTGTGGAGTGCACCCCTAGTATAATCCGTGGCGTGTCCTACTCCTCCTCCTCCTCCTCCATTTTACTCACTGCACAGCGGGTCGCATAGGTGTGGCGCGCGATAGGCTGGGGCGACAGACCTGGGATTTTCGCTACCTGAGATTCCATGGGCCAGGCTTTCGCCCTACAGTAGAATGGGTCTACTGCACATGCGCGATGTGCAGTAGTATAGAAAGGGCACGCGATCTCCCTATCCCTATAGGTGTGGCGCGGGATAGGGTGGGCCGAGAGACCTGGGGTTTTCGCTACCTGAGATTCCATGGGCCAGGCTTGCACCCTACAGTAGAATGGGTCGACTGCGCATGCGCGATGAGTAGTGCGCGATGAGTAGTATAGAAAGGGCACACGATCTCTCTATCCCTATAAACTAACTCATGGGGGTGAATGAACCCATGGGGTGAATGAGCCATGGGGTGAAATCCGTGGCGTATGAGGGTCGGCTCATGTGGGTTTCACTTCTTAAGGGTCGGCTCATGTGGGTTTCACTTCTTAATCTGTGGCGTATGAGGGTTGGTTCAGATCCCCTGGGGTGGGGACATGCCCCTGAGGGCAGTGGTTGGGTTCAATGAAAGCTCGTTCGTATAATTAAAGAAGACAGCTTATCTTAAAAGCATTGAGATAATGTCTTGGCGGATACATACTAGAAATTTTCTGTCATTGGCGAAGGTCCGCCATATCTTTGGACACTCAAAATCGATATAACTTGGCCTCAGTGATTTTGGTATTCCAGAGCAAAACGGTTAACCATGAATGACTTGTGTGGTCATGTCATTCAAGTTGTCACATGAGCAGGTACAATAAAAGCGTACCTGAGATGCAACACATATCACGAATCGTTAGTTTCTTGGTATGTGCTTTAGAATAGGTTAACCGGAAGACTATACTGTGAAGTCCTGTGGCGCTGTCAGTATGTCGGCACCTCTTCCCACTTCCCTTATATGTGTTGTAATTGAAATTCTGATCTGAACACTAATCGGTGTCTTAATTTAAGATTAAGATTATAATTAACTCAAAAATCATTGTGAAACAGAAAAATATCTTAATGGTTTGTTATGTATGTCTAACCTGCAAAGTGCTCCAATGGTGCTCCAATGGACTGAGCTCTCAGTTCAAAATTAATGCGTAGCGTCGAATAAAACTCGTTTCTGCATAAACGTAGTATCAGAGAAAAAAAAATCTGCATTAGGAGTATATGAGTATAGAGCAGCGGAGCATGATTCGCTAGGCCTATAACCTCAACACAATACCGTGAGATTGATGGACAGTGCGAAAGTGTGCAAGATCTTTAGCGCTGTGATTTCGTGTATTTGACCTGATGACGGATAACGGTCCTTTGACTACTGTTTGCTCTAAATATTCGTAATCACGACGGGACAATACTGTCCATTCCAAATATAAAAACAGCTTTGCAATTTCGGTGCATGTATGTTTCAAACTAGAGAATTTCGGTCACGGTCGTAATATATTAGTATTGTGAAGTAAAAATGCATTGACGGCAATCATTGGGGCATGATAATATCCCAACCACCAGTCAGATTTCGGACACGATTCTCGCCCAAGCAGTACACCACCGGAAGTGACATCATATATAGTAAAATCGATGTTTGTCGAACATTCCGATTACTTTTCAATTCTGCATAATACCTATGTTTGAATTACAAGCGTCTAGTCCGTCATTCATAATCCAGCCGTCGTCCATTAGAGAATATCCGCGTCCATAATCCAAAGACCTATTCCATTTTCCATATAACAGTATTAGCACCAAATTCAAAAAGACAATCATAGTATACATAAACATAGGCTTGTTTCCTGCAAGAGAGAAGCGGTCAACAGTTTTCAATGATGCCGGCAAGACATCATGATGTTCCAAAAATATCAAATCCGTATCGCTGATCAGTATTCTTAATCCATAATATTCGTTATAGAGTCGTCATCTAAAAAATGATGTATCTCAGTCACGCTTTGATTGTGACTGTTCATATGAGTACCATGAGGATCTTGAAGTACATGGGTTCATACGGCCCCTAGCCCCGGGTTAAGCGGTATTAGACACATGTTACGAAACGTAACGCCATAGATCTTGCACGCTACGTTCGTATTTTGCTATCAGCATGCGATATGTATCGCCAAATTTGAGAAACTTTGAGTGGAGGCGCTTGGAGGAATAGCCCTGTTTTATAAGTTCCCTCGTTTATATGGGCAGAGCAGATGAAAAGTAGTTCGCGCATGTCCAAAACTGTTTTAGTTGTTCGGTCCGATTCAAACTGAACTGCGTGGGCGTTGGTTTTTCCCTATACGTCATAGCCACGTCGTTAACTCATCTTCCACTATTGGGGACAGGGTCATAATGGAGTGAGCCTGTGAAATGGAGCATGCGCTGTGGGGAGGTTGCATTAATAACTGTGTAGTGAGACAGCGAGGAGTAAGACAGCGAACTATATTCCAACAATGGTTGTAAACGGAAATGAACGATTTGGCATCGGTCATTCCCATGCCCGGATAATTTAAATTTGTTACTGTTACCTTTTGAGAGAGAATATGAGGGTACGAGTTACAACGTATAAAATTTGTTCCATTTATCAGTCGTTTTCATTCATTCTGAATTCCTCTATTTATTAATTCTTCTGTATCCATCTGCACGCCGGCTCGGAGCTGATTTCCGAGTTCATTAGCACTGTTAATTCTTGACTCGTCAAATGTGGCGTGTGCCTTTTAGAATGAAGTCAATCCAGAAGTAGCTCATTAAATTGGCAATAGCAGAATATCCTTCGATTTTTATCTCATTTGGGCGATTACACACGCAGTATTGGATTGATCAGGCAATTGGTGCATTATGCGTCTGGACATCTAGACGTTTAAGCAATTGGATCCAAACAGTTGCCCATGTCTCTATCGAACAAATATCGCACATAGCTGGAAAGTTGACTTTCTACAACCGCAGACCTTCTCCTGTGTTTCATAACGTCCCCTATTAACTGACCTATATCTGTTATCTTAAGAATATGACTATATGCAGGCGCTTTCAAAAACCGATCCATTCAAAGCCCGTTTCTTCTCATTCACCAAACGCTATATAGACGATCTTCTAGCTGTGGATACTCGCTATATATATGACGCAGTGAAAGATATATATCCACCTTCACTGAATTTGAACGTTTAGACCTATATCTCTATAAAAATTAAGCGGGCCTTCTCTCTCGTCGACTGTATGACAAAAGAGATGATTACAATTTCGACATCGTAAACTATCCCTTTCTGGACAGTAATATTCCAGTGGGACCTGCATATGGCGTATACATATCACGCCTAGTAGCATTGGCTAGATCCTGTGTTAAATGTGACGATTTTAATCAACGTCACAAAACATTGTTGCAGAAACTTATAAAACAGGGCTACACCACCAAGCGCATCCACTCAAAGTTTTTCAAATTTGGCGATACATATCGCATGCTTATAGCAAAATACGAGCGTAGCGTGCAAGATCTATGGCGTTACGTTTCGTAACTTGTGTCTAATTCCGCTTAACCCGGGGCTAGGGGCCGTATGAACCCATGTATTTCAAGATCTTCATGGTACTCATATGAACAGTCACAATCAAAGCGTGACTGAGATAAATCATTCTTTAGATGACGACTTTACAACGAATATTATGCATTAAGAATACTGATCAGCGATACGGAGTTGATATTTTTGGAACATCATGATGTCTTGCCGGCATCATTCAAAAATGTTGACCGCTTCTCTCTTGCAGGAAACAAGCCTATGTTTATGTATACTATGATTGTCTTTTTGAATTTGGTGCTAATACTGTTATATGGAATATGGAATATGTCTTTGGATTACGGACGCGGATATTCTCTAATTGACGACGACTGAATTATGAATGACGGACCAGACGCTTGTAATATTCTCTTGATCCGTTACCTGTATGTGGCGTCAAATTTGAAATTAAATTAAACTCAACATTACACCGTGGTAGAAAAATATGCCGGAATATTAACAAGAAGTCGTACTATCCCACAGGCAAACATAACGACTGCATATTTCCAAAAAAACATCTGCATTAATGTATTGTCTTTGGCTATCTGATGTAGATAAAATACATCAAAATACATCTAAAACATGCCATTTGCAGATTCGTGCCGATAGCAGGTACAAACGAATATTGCATTGCAACTATAGGACGTAAGCCTATGGATAGTGGCGTCAGTATCTGCCCGATATATAATGAACATGGGAAATTAATATATACTGCCTACATCTTCGGAAAGGCTATTGTAATTCAGAACATGGTCCAGAATCTGGCAGCATACCAAAGTAATCAAACTGAGCCAACACGGAAAGTGCAGTAGTCTTTTGGCCAATTCCCAAATGGGAAATTCGGCCATGACGAGACATACAATTCTTGCCAATTTTGTTGGCACCATCTTCTTACAAATGCGAGATGGATGATTTGATCTTGTGTAAGACTGCTTTCTCGTGCGGCTCACGGCGACACGACGACGTTCGGTCTGCCAGAAGCATCCGGTTTGGCAGCAACTTCTGAAGGATTGCGCTGCTTTCTATGGAAGAGATAGCTGTAGTCTCACAGGTTATGCGTGCCGATCGCCGGTAATGCCGGTGTGATGGATAAGAATGTCCTGGTGATTAGTGTCTCTTTTCATATCTTTTTCTATTGCAACCAAGGACGGACACTTGTCCCCAATGTGGAGAAATGTGTCCTAGCTGGGTTAAAAGATAGGGGCCGGACAATCTTATCCACCGGACATTCTTAGCCTCCACACCGGTTACGATTTGCTTACTGCAATTACGGTCCAGTGATAACCGTTTGTAACCGAAAGTTCAGGAACTAACACAACATCACCATATAATTGAATGCATTGAATACTTACATAATCTGCTCGAGGATATGCTGTCTACTATGATCTTTGCATGTTCTTACGAAGTAGGCTCTCATTTCCAAATTGTCCGGTAATGTCTGAGTGAGTCAGTCCATCCGAATTCTTTCGTCGGCAAAATAAGGAGAACCGTTGACATTAGAACCTTGATTTTTGGCATGAAGGTGCATTAGGGGACTGTTACCAGTAAGTTCTGAGCTGACCTACTTTTGCTGAAAATTTCTGGTGATTTTTGATGAAAATCACTGCTGACTCTGACTTGGGCAGTGCCCATCTTAATATAGGCAGCATTTCAACTGGTCCTGTGACGTTAGTCACACTGTCATGTGAATAATGAGAAACCATTCAGTAATTAGTCGTCCGTCCACATTCTCATGACTGACCTAGTCTTCCTGGCAATATTTGTACCAACATTCTCGTTTAATAATAACATTTCCTGATTTTCCTACGAAGTAGGCTACCATTTGCAAATTGTTCGGTAATGACTGAGTCAGTCAGTCAGTCAGTCAGTCCATCCGAATCCTTTCGTCAGCAAAATAAGGAGAACCGTTGACATTAGAACCTTGATTTTTGGCATGAACGTGCATTAGGGCATTGTTACCAGCAAGTTCTGAGCTGACCGAATTCTGATGAAAATTTGATTCATTATTATTTTTTTATTATTTATTGATGGCTCAGCAAGTGCACTGTCATGCCCATCGGGAACCTTTGGCTGTATGTTTCACTTTGACTTTTGAAGGTTCCCTGATACGGCATATCAAGTTGGACACACCGGTTCTCGTGAAATCACCGGAGTTAAGCGACTTTGAGCCCGGTCAAGACTTGGATGCGTGACCTCGTGCTGTACTGCTGGGCTGATAAGTGTCCAGGTTAATAGGAACTGAGACCGATAATAGTTGCTACGCTAATGACTCACCAGCGATGACATCTGGGAAAGTTAATAGTACCCACTGTCAATTAGAGACTGCCCCCAAGTCATCTCTCGAGTACACACTTAAATCATATCAAACCCTACTTCGTAGGTCCTAGTTAGTCACACTGCCATGTGCTCATTGATGATTTGTATATCACGCCTGAGAACCGAACCAGAGAGCCGTTACTCTAAAGTAACGATTAAATATACTTTTGCAAAATTAGGTATCACGTTTCAGATGAAATAAACAAAATAACACATCATATTGTTTGAGATGAAAATTTTCATTTTCAGCTGATTAAAATATCTTGGTATAGCGATTGCTTTTAACATTTCATAACGAAGATGGTTCAATCGAAAGCCTCAGTTAACGTTTAACAATTTCGTCTATCAGCTGGATATTCCATTATAGTGCATGCTATCATCTTTCGCCAGATTCAGATTTGTGGGGTAATTTTCTAAAAAAAAAACATCCGCTTTTACTGCGAGAACCGGCAATGTGGTTCAAAACAATTATTCTGGAAAATTAATCCTATTTGCTTCCAAGAAATGAAGAGTCCAAAGAATTAAAGACCATCCTATTTAATCGGTTGCAAGTTACACGTTTCATACCACCATGAAAGATATTTCTAGCATAATGCCGACTGACCTCTTTTGAAGTTAATTTAAGATCGTCAGTTACCTGTACGGCCAGTTGTTCCCGAGAACTCATTCATGTTTATGGTAAATGTTCGACTGACCAAGGCGGATATACTGCACACGAGGATCCCGGTTAACTCAATTATGTTAACTCATACAATTTAGTGGGACTAGTAGTTCAGCTCCTTTTATTAACATAGGGAGATCGTGTGCCATTTCTATACTACTCATCGCGCACTACTCATTGCGCATGCGCAGTCGACCCATTCTACTGTAGGGTGCAAGCCTGACCCATGGAATCTCAGGTAGTGAAAACCCCAGTTCTCTCGCCCCACCCTATCCCGCGCCACACCTATGCGACCCGCTGTGCAGTGAGTAAAGCGGAGTAGGAGGAGGAGTCGGACACGCCACGGATTATACTAGGGAGATGTAATTGTTGGTGTGATTGTCTTGTAAGTAAATTAGTTCTGAGTCTAATATCCACGAAAACAAGGTTGATCATATCGTTTGAACAGTGACGCAATAGCGGCAGGACATAAATAATCAAATAGTCAATTTAAGCCAATGTTCTGTAGTATATGCAACGTTCGACATGTGAGTACATTTATGTTGATTGATATCAACAGTGCAAAGCGAAAATTCGTTTATGCGCACCATTTAACCATAAAATCACGGCGTGGCATGAGCTGAGGCACTGTAGATTTGGCAATTTTATTATCATGCCACAAGCGATGACGCAAAAGGGATGCGGTATAAACGATTAGTGAACACCGTTAGCCGAGATCCCCTGATAAATCTCCCAAAGGAACAGATCTCATCGATCTCGCCATTTCTCAAATTGACAGCAATTTCCTTGAAAGGAGAACGCTCGATTTGAGTCCCCGAAAGCAAAGATTGTAAGCCTTGGATGGCGATATTGTTTTTGCAAGCTTCACAGCTATGGTCACGATCTCGCCCTCATGATAATGTAGCAGTGGAAAAATGGAATCAATTAGACAACTATATCCCTATATATTTTTGCAATGAATGTTTTTTTGTTGAACATTTAGCTTTTTATTGCCCATATCATCAAACTGCCTCTGTATATTTCACCGAACTAGATGTTCTACTGAACGGTGCTGTCACTAGATAACCACAGTATCACAGTTAAAACTCGATGACGAGTGTTGAACTGGAAGCTGGAGAACTTGCTCGAACAGGACCAAGGTTTTGCCGCCCTTCAGATATTCGAAACAGGCGTTGCATATAAAACGAGTGCCATGATACCTGATCTTATGTGATCTTGTAAACAATGACATAACAATTTAATTGCAGATTCCGTCTGTCTCTACTTCGGATATGTCATTGGTGCATACCATGTTGCAATACTCAGTATTGATGATACTTCATTCCTCATGGGTTTGTTAATTGAATTACTCAAAACTGACAAGGGTTAATGGCATCAGACTTGCAACTTTCTTACTGAACTCCGGGTACTCTCTTAACGGGATATACTATTTGAATTTGCTTCCTCGGTTTCTTTCTTGTATTATTAATCAACGCCACAATTGATCTTTGGTTGCACTGCAGGGATTCTTCCATTCGGCAAGGAATAGACCATGGGTCCGTTTTTCGGCCACCAATTGTCGTAAAAACCCAATCACTTATATGTATATTTTTCTGAAAGAGCATGATTAAACTATTATTCTAAGACACAGCACTGTTATGTTATAGAAAAATGAATGAATCTCGAACATTCCCCTCCAAGCTTGCTTCATTTTTCCTAGAAAACCCCTTAAAATGTCGAAAAATGATCAAATTCGGCTTAATTTGCCTTTCTTATCACTGGCCATTATTCTTTATCCAACTGAATTTACAAGTCGTTTTCAATGTATGTATCTCAGTCACGCTCTGACTGTGGCTGTTCATTTGAAGACCATGGATATTTAAAACACATGATATTCAAACTGTCCCCAACACCGGGTTAAGCGGAAATAGATAAGTTACGACACGTAGCGCCATAAATCTTGCACGCTGTGGTCGTATTTTGTGTATGATACTGGATAAGCCACCTTTCGAGCCTATCACATGACCTGTCTAGATCAGCCTGTAGAATAACTCGTTTCTCTTCCGACTTGATTTCCCGGATCACCTTTGTATTATCTGTGAACAACTTGCAGTAATTACACAGCAAGATACGTCATTATCGAAAATGATGAAATATGTGAAGAGACAATAATATCTAGGATTAGCCAATTAATCCCTCATCTCAGCCACCACACCGGTAGCTTTCGTCACATTGCTTCCTCGAAAAACCTCTATACATTTTGTGTTTCAAAACACGCGCTTATATCAGAGTACCAATAATGATAACTTTGAATTAAAACCGCGGTGAAAATGGACATAAAAAACTGTAGGACATCAATCTAGAACTATACTGAATCCAAGTTAAACTATACTTTCAACATTATTGTCAGCTAGATAGGGAACTAATTAAACCAGTATAGTCAATATGTCTTAACTGTCACAAAGACTGGCATACTTTATATCAAAGTTTTTTTTAATAAATCAATATAAAACAATGATTTATAAAAATATCGTTTTTCGGGAGTATTCGAATAACATTTGTACTACAGGAATAAAATTGCTTTTAGCATTACATCAGAATAAATACAGTAAATTATCGGATAAAGTATTGATATTGGGCCGATTCCCAAGACATCTTACTGGTGGTGTAGGGGACACAAACAGAAAGATAGTTCTAACGGTGTCTCAGACAAGATCAGTATCCTTGTCTTCGACAGTGTTCAGCCAGTCGATAAGAACAGCAGACTACTCATTTCCTCGGCCCGACCGCTAAAGTGTGGATTACTAGAGTGCGTCAAGGATCATCCGATCGGCCCACGGATTGGCATTTATTGATTCTATGTATTGTATTCCCTTATACAACCAGTACCGGTACTTTAAGATCTTGTTAGAAGCTGTGTCAACACAAATAGTAACAAATTGTTTGCAATGAGTTTGGAAAATGTTTGATGATTCACAATTGCAAGTAGGCCTATATACGTAGCATGAAATGGTATTCCCTTCAACCCCATTGCGGGAGTTGACACATTTTCACTATTAAATACCATCGCCACGATCGACTAATATGAGATATCTACTGGATTAATGGATCTGTTAGAAAACAAAAACATTTTTTTTTTCGTTTTGTTCGTTTGTTATGGAATAATCATGCTGCTTCTCCTCTTCCTATCCCATCTCCTTTTTTCTCCTTCTGACTTTTCTGATTTAGTTCCTTGAATTTTTAACGCTTCGGCGGCTCTCTCTCAAAGCTATGCCATCAAAGCTTCAGGGTTAATTGGAGTGAACTAATTTTAAAAGGGGTATGCCAGTGCCATGTGCCGTGTGGTTATGTCATTCAAGTTGCCACATAATAAGGTACAATAAAAGCGTACTTGAGATACAACACATTTCACGAATCGTTACAGATTCTTGGTATGTGCTTTAGAATAGGTTAACCAGAAGACTATACTGTGCAGTCATGTGGCTCTGTCAGTATATGTCGGCACCTCTTCCCACTCCCTTATATGGGTTGTAATCCAACGTCGATTGAGGAGTTGGGAGTTTTATTGGGTAGGAAAGTCGTAAAACTTAGTCAGGATAGCTATGGATAGAGTGTACTAAAGCTCTCGCTGTGAGCCGGAAACTTTTTATTGGTCGGGGACAAAAGAGGTTAATATCACCATGTTTGCTCTCCCAACAGTGATACGTTCACTTAATCGTGTTAAGCAACGTAATATATATCCACCTCGTGGAAACACGAAAGTTGTATTTGATATAGAACTTTGAGAGAAAGATTTGTGTTCGCTTTATCAATTTATTCCTGTCAAGTCAGAGAGATATGAGGTATATCGCAGACTACATAGCGGGAGATAGGGGCTGGAACACCATATAGGCCTACCATACCAAAACATTATGTACATTTTATCGACTATCGCTATGACGTCGTCACAGTGACGTCATGTTCAAGAGCGTATTATCCAACTGATTTTTTTCAAATATCTTCCTTTCCCTATAAAAGACTGGCGAATCGGATATGGAATTTTTGTTTGATTGAAGTTGACGGAAAACGTCAGAACGCAACGTTCAATGACCAGCATGGCTGCTGTGTGCGGTTGAACCAATGTTTAGTAGGCTGAATAATAGTACCCCAATAACTCATCAATATTAAAAACGTTCCAACGTTTCATTGCATTTCTTTCCGGAGTCCTGAACCGTTGCGGAATGCGACGCCAAATTCTCTCTCCCTCTCTATTCAGAGTCGCGGCGAAATGTATTCATCCGCTAATAAGACAGACACGGTTGGATGCATTTGTATTGACAAATTCTTCAATAGGGCCATCCATCTGCCTGGATGAATCCAATGCTTGAATTGTTCAAAATGTATGTAGATTGTCGCAATATACTCAGTTTGCGTGATCTCCAATATTGTAATATATTTTGTGGTCTGCAGACCCAGAAGTGATATGACTGAAATATTGTTGAAAGCGACGTCAATTCATATTCAAACAATCACTCACTCACTCCCTCACTCACTATAGAGGACCCAGTTCCAGCTATGAAAGTCAAAGCGACGAGCACACTGCAAATATCAATGCGTTTTCACCGGTCTACGATGCTTCACTGTTCTTATCCAATTCCACATGACCGACCTCTGGTAATGGATTTCTCATCAGTGCCAAGAGATTGTTCGAAAGTTCAATCAAAACTTCAGATGAATCATTACGGGAAGATTTTCTCACTGCATGGGTAAAATAATACGATACACAAAAACGACAAGCGCAGTAATTAGTCCAGTTATGCTCCCAGAAATAAAATTACATTCTCAGCATCCCTTTTCCAGAAAATCGTTTTCAAATTTGGCAGCAAAATGAATACCCAGTGGGACTGATCAATTTTCTGCTAAGAGAATTCTTCTTTTTTTCAGTAGTTCCATCAATCACGCTGACATTTTTTGGCGCTTTACCGTGAAGCAATATTCTGGTCCACTAAGACAACGGAAGTTTGAACCAAAAAAAAACGAAGGTTAAGGTGAAGGAGTTCATTTTCACAAATTCATTTGTTCGATTATATTAAAACTTAACTTTTCAAAAAATACTTTCAAATGGGTTCTATAACGAGATAGAATGAGCTCTTCCGGTCGTCTGTTTGAAGTCACATCCAAAGAACAAGTTCTATCAAAGAAATACGATTCATATGAACTTGGCATGGCCATACAGTATATTATTTATCAAAGTTGCATATTTTATGAATAGTAACAAACAGGACATTCTTGGTACTTCTTAAATATTACGGAATTTGATTTCTGAAGATATTTTTCATCAACAGAGAGATTTTGTGTCCCAAATATTGGTGAAGTTAAAAATGTTCTGAGTCCTTTTTATTCGAATATTCCCGAGATTTCCATTATTCTTGTAAATGATGAGGTTTGTTAATTTCTCGATATTGAGACGTTTTTAGACTGACGACAATCCTGTTACAACAACAACATTGGACGTTAAATGAGCCTTTGTTTTCAAATAGAATTCTCACGTAAAAGCCCATAAAGTGACACTACCGTTGTTTGGTGGGTGTCCCGTGGGCACGGGTTCTTGTTGCTTCAATGCATTTTGCTGAGAAACAACAGAAACTTGATAATGTGATGTCGAGCACTGTAATATCACTTGTCTTTATTGCACCATGTAAGCGTCCTGTCTGTTTCTTGTGTGCTGTCCTCAGTGTTTTATAGGGTGGATAGAGGGTATCCGGTTATATGCTGCTTCAAAAATTTCTTATTTGAAGCAGCATGAACGCAGCTTGGCTGGGTAGTGCTTAGCGGGTTCGTCGCGATATGACTGAAATAATGTTGAAGGCGAGGTTAAATCTCATTCACTTACTCACCGTTGTAGAGCTGATACGACTAATTTTCGAAGAGTGTATTT
Source organism: Hanleya hanleyi (assembly GCA_036873755.1). Taxonomy (NCBI): domain Eukaryota; kingdom Metazoa; phylum Mollusca; class Polyplacophora; order Lepidopleurida; family Hanleyidae; genus Hanleya; species Hanleya hanleyi. The sequence continues at coordinate 43,299 of JAVTVY010027052.1, forward strand.
TAAAAATCCGTTCTTTGCCAGGGAATTAACATTGATTAACGAATTTTGTGCATACACTGTAAAAAACATATACTGGCATCAATACGTGGACACACTATTACCATATTATGCTGCTGGTTGTGCTGACTCAAGAAACACATATAAACACTGGAACATCGACTGGTTCGAGAGATTTCTCCAAGTCGATAATATCTGAAACTTTAGTAATCTATATCAGGCGATCGAAGTTTGGCATTTCATTCAGCTAACAAATAAATCAAACCATCATCGATAATAAACGAGTATCAATGCTGGTGTATCAGTCATGTTTACCAACAATTAAAGGAATAGAAAACCCTAAGTCGATGCATACTAATATCGAAAGAACTAAATCATTAGTATTCGAAAAACAAAACAAATCAGCTTTTCTAGTAATTCCGAATGAATGAGAACGTTTTGAACATCAGAGCTATTGCCCAGATCAAGAATCCGTGGAGGTCGCCATTATAACAAGCCTGAGAGCCGTTAGCCAATGAAAATCCTTGAAATATCACCTGACATTATTCCTGTGACGTAGTTGTGCTCCAGGCAGTGTAGCTAATAACATGTAGACCAATTGTGAATTATTGTGTAGATGGATTTTGACAGATCTGTGGATCTTTCTTTATGCTCCGAGACGATTATGAGGATCGTGATATATGCTTGATATATGATGTCTTGCCGGCATCATTGAAAACTGTTGACCGCTTCTCTCTTGCAGGAAACAAGCCTATGTTTTTGTATACTATGATTGTCTTTTTGAATTTGGTGCTAATACTGTTATATGGAAAATGGAATAGGTCTTTGGATTATGGACGCGGATATTCTCTAATGGACGACGGCTGGATTATGAATGACGGACTAGACGCTTGTAATATGAATGACGAATTGATATACAGGTTGACATATGGCATTGTGCATATGCTTTCACGAGCTCTCTTTCTGAAGCAGGAATATCAGGCCACATCACCCGAGAGCGGTAGAAGAAACACAGCTAATGCTGCCGTTGTTGTTGTTGCCCGGATGACGGGATTTTTGTCGCAGCGCCATCTACATAAAAACCGTATGACCTATGAAACCAACCTGTAACCATCTCGGTCATCTATACGCGGTAAGACTGACCCTGGGATCGTGTGTATCCATTTCAGACTACTTTCGGCAATGGAAGAGGGAATTTCCAGAAATCAATACCACGTGACTTCGTCAACCAATCAGCTAAAGTCTAGCGACGTAACCCCAACGTAACCCGCCATTTTCGAGTCATGTGATGATCTACTTGTTCGAAATTACAGATCTACCAGACCTCTTGGATGATACGAAAGTTATTCATACCTATATATTTTGTAAGCCCAGGCAATATCTGTTTCCGAGGTATGTATGAAAACCTGTAATTTATCAGAGTTTTCGAGTATGTTCTCCGCCGGATGAAGGCCGAACAGAATCCGGTAAAACACCGGATATCACACGATTCGCAAGCCATCTTATGGATGGCGAAGTGTACGCAAATGCTATGAAACGTCACGGACATTGCTATGAAACGTCACGGACATTCCAACATGACGCAGATCATGAAGTGTTAAAATGTGAACGATAAATCGGTGTTTACTCAGCTGTAGAATTTTGCTAATTTTTTCTACCTGTGTTTTTGGAATCTGATGGCATAATTCTGTCATGCCGAGCGCGAGTTTACGCAGAGTTTACTGCTCCTGTAACGTTATACGATTATTGACTTTAGAGGTGGTTGACATGATATACTGACCAGGGAAAACCAACACTGACCGAGGACAGAAGATTTCCTTGATCGATAAAATGTCATGTCTACCACCTCAAAATTCAATAATCGTTTTATTATAGAATGTGTAAATGTCGATGATCATTTCACGATACGTATGCCAGCTTAAGTCAGCAAATAAAAAGTTTCTTTTTAATTGCCATGTTATCCATTGGCTGCACAATCGTAGCTTCCAATGCAGGCTAAATGGGAGAATTGCACAATACAAGCAGTGGATAAAATATAAGTTCCATTTCTGGACGCTGATTGCCTCATGGACCAGAAAGATATAAAACGGAGGTAATGATCATGGCAGCAGATTGACTGCATTGTATAGTATACGGGTCCCACATTTATTGGCAGTTTAAAATAATGATCACGAAGGATCTGTTTCTATAATTTTCATTGATTAGTATTAAGCGTGACCTCAGTGTTACATGTGGCGTCACCAGAAATGTCTCGGCTATGCGACATCAGTAAATATCACATGTATAGCTGAGAACCAATCATATTATCGACATTTATAAATAATATGATAAAATATATACTTGGTGTCTCTATACATGTTCATGCCCAGCTATCTCTGCATTACCCCAAAATTATCTAAGCTTCTCTCGCTCAAATGCAAATGCGTGATTTTTATTCAGCACTTATAACTCTTACATTGAAGGTGCCTGTGAGATTATTTAGCCGTTCCGTGCCTTGGGCCGTATAAGGACCATGTAATGCAAAATCCTCATTATGTGCATATGAACAGTCACACTCAAACCTTGTCAGATGCGTCATGCTCAAGAAAACGACACGCCTTGGATAAACGAATTCTAGTCAGTCTCGCGAATTTGAATATATTGTGGCGAGTTCTGGTCCGACGATCGACAACAACAACAACAACAACAACAACAACGGCATGGAAAAAACCTCCCTGACGAGAAATCCAGTGTTTCCCGAGAACCTACCTTTATCCAGTATAAAATTAGGTGTCCTCTAATTATTTGTGGTGTACCTAGTAAATTACAACACATATAAGGGAAGTGGGAAGAGGTGCCGACATACTGACTGCGTCACATGACTTCACAGAATAGTCTTCTGGATAACCTATTCTAAAGCACATACCAAGAATCTAACGATTCGTGATATGTGTTGTATCTCAGGTACGCTTTTATTGTACCTGTTCATGTGGCAACTTGGATGATATGACCACACGGCCCCTAGCATCGGCATAAGCGGTATTAGATACAAATCTAGAGAGCTATGATGGAAATGCTCTGACAACTCGTATATTGGTAATTGGTGAGCTGTTTCGCTGTGACAACTCGTACACTGGGGATTGGTGAGCTGTATGGTCGTCAGGTGAAAATGACGGCATTTAACACAAAAGACTAGTCTGTAAAGCCCGATGTTGACCCAGCATCAACTTCCCACAAATGCCAACATATATCAAAGACCAAAAGGTCTGTACAGGGGGCGGGCCTCGGGGACGAAACGTCCACCAGCAGAATCTCGCCATATACAGGAAAAAATTACAACACATATAAGGGAAGTGGGAAGAGGTGCCGACATACTGACTGCGTCACATGACTTCACAGAATAGTCTTCTGGATAACCTATTCTAAAGCACCTACCAAGAATCTAACGATTCGTGATATGTGTTGTATCTCAGATACGCTTTTATTGTACCTGTTCATGTGGCAACTTGGATGATATGACCACATGACCCCTAGCACCGGCATAAGCGGTATTAGATACAAATCTAGAGAGCTATGCTGGAAAAGCTCTGACAACTCGTATATTGGCGACTCAACTCGTATAATCCCGACCATGTTCATAGAAGCTGAGATAGTCTGGTGAAGTTAAATTTTATTCTCCCGCCCGCTCAGTAGAAATGCAAACTGCCATGTTGTTTTCACTGAGCTGCACGAGGTCATCGCCAGCCAATGAGTGACGAGATACCAGCAATGATGTCACACTCAGCCAATCAGCACTGCTTGGATGTTGGTCATGCTATACTTCCGGTCAGAGTGTATATATACCGTGGACAAACGAGGATCGTCAGTCCTGTCTGGGACTCACAACTGGACACATCTTTAACTCTGAAGGTACTAATTGCGGTACCACCAGTAATATCAACAACCAAGGTACAAATCACCAAACAGCCACACCAGATAGCCTATACTTGGGTTGGGAATGTTTATTCAACCGTTGTTGTTGAACCATCAGTGGGACCATTTATATGGGTAACCATACTGTAAACAAACAAGTGTTACCATAACGTAAACAAACAATGGTGTTGTTACCATAATGTAAACAAACAACAGAACACCACCCTGTATTTTGCAAGAATAAATCTATCTTTATTGTTGTTACAAATCCGTATCAACTTGGTGTATATTTGGGTTTACCAACCGTAACCATCAACCATTGGGACCACTGAACATCAACAGGTGACCGTCGACCGTCAACAGTAAACATCAGTCTGTGACCGTCAACATAAACATCAGTCTGTGACCGTCGACCGTCAACAGTAATCATCCGTCTGTGTCCGTCGATGTAAACATTGACATTATCACCACCTACCTGTAAACCGTCCCCAGTCATACCAGCTAATACACTGTAAACATTGACCGTCAACGTGTAACCGTTCATATATCGATAACCGTCAACCCGTGACCATCAATTGAACCGTGACCATAACAAGTGACCATCTACAATACATCAGTATTACCGTCAACAGTAACCGTCTAATGTCAATTAGTAATCGTTGACCATCAAATAACCATCAACCATATCCCAGGGTTATCAGCCAGCGACCGTTGACCAACTACTGATACATAGTATTGCTGACCGCCGACCACTGACCACCGACCACGCTACAATTGGTGGCACCATAGTGGGATTATATTGCAAGCTTTACCCTCCATATCCCAGAAAGGAAATTATATTGTTATGGCATCACGGTTTTCCCCAGAATACAAGAGGAAGGGAGACTACTTTAGTGGTACAAAACCAATGGAGAAACACATTCACGGTGGAGATTTGGATGACAGTGAGGTCGAGTTGAATTTTCAAGCAGTTGATAATCTTGATCATGCTTCTTCAGAAGAAAAAGATGTCTCACCTAGACAGGACTCAACACATCTGACTGATAGATCAGCAGATTTGCAGGCCCTGAAGGACTCCCTAGAGCATCTCCGTCAAACGGAGAGAGACGTGGTTAAACAAATCAATGAATTTGAAAAGGCAGACCAGTCCTTGGACAAACCAACAGAGGTTGATGTTTTGAATATTTCCCTGGCACATTCGGCTAGCCAGATTAATAGGGAAGGGTCACGTCATGAGATATACCCTGCAAGCCTTGATGTGAGGAATAGACAGTCCCAGCATTCCAGTCAAGCTGGAGATCAGCAATGTGGTCTTAGGCAGGAAGAGGGAATTATGCCCATCAGGCATACTGGAGATGACGCAGAACCCGTGCCGAGGGCCAGACTCCAGCTAAAACCCAAAATATTGGACCCAATATAGAGAAATTTAGTAAGCAAAACCATGACGGTCTTTTCCTATCAACACAGGTCAATGGGGTGAAAGTGAATTGTCTGATTGATACCGGGTCATCGATTTCAGTTTTACATCCAAAGAAATATCATGCGATTCCAGCGGATCTCCGACCTGCACTCGAACCTGGACATGGTCATATCAAAATGGCAGATGGTGGACTGGTAAAAATATTGGGACAAACCACCTTGGAATTAAACTTTCTTCCTGACTTGACCACACAACAACTTATGCTCATTGCTGACATAGATGTTCCTGCGGTACTGGGTTATGACACAACTGGGTTATGAACACAACTGTAACCTCAACATGGGTGGTGGCACTGTGACAGTAAACGATAGACTCGTGCCTTGTATTTTGGAGAGTCGCTTGCCTTCCATGTTCCGAGTATCTGTGGCAGAAACCGTCATCATTCCATCAAATACTGAGACCATGATAAACGGTATCATCAATGCAGACTCCTCAACAATCATGACTGGTGTGGTTGAAGTGAGTGAACAGTTTGTCCAATCCAAGGGCATGATGCTGGCCAGAGCAATTGTAGATCCAAGTACAGGGTGTATTCCCTTAAGAGTGGCAAATTTTGATGACCAACCAAAAACACTGTACAGAGACACGCACATAGCCACTTGTCAACCAATAGACAGAGTAGTTGACGATATCAAAGACAGGGATACAACACATGACAGACTGAATCATCTTGCAGTTAGTAAGGAGGAAGTACCTGCCCATGTTGGAGATTTATACCAAGCAGCAGTTCAGAACTTGAAACCAAACCTACGGGACCAAGTGCGACAACTCTTGTCAGACCATCAGGCTGCCTTTGCCAAAGATAATGATGACCTTGGCCGAACCAACATAGTCAAGCATACTATTAACACCGGTGATGTAGCGCCAATCAGAATGCACCCTAGAAGGTTGCCACTCTCCAAACGTCAAGATGTTGAGACGGAAGTTTCATCAATGTTGAAAAAGGGTATAATAGAGGAATCGACAAGTCCTTGGGCCGCACCAGTGGTTCTCGTGAAGAAGAAAGATTCTTCTCTTCGCTTTTGCGTGGACTATAGACTCTTGAACCTGGCGATTCAAAAAGACTCCTATCCAATCCCGAGAATAGATGACTCTCTGGATGCCCTACGAGGTTCAACACGGTTTTCGACACTCGACCTGAAGAGTGGATATTGGCAAGTTGAGGTCGATCCAAAAGATGCTGAAAAAACTGCTTTTTCTACGACATGCGGTCTATACCAATTCAAGGTTATGCCTTTTGGGCTCTGCAACGCTCCTGCAACCTTCGAGCGCCTAATGGAGGCTGTTCTCTCTGGATTCAACTGGAGGACCTGCCTACTGTACTTGGACGACATAATTATCTTCTCTGACTCTTTTGAGACCCATCTAGCCAGGCTGAATGAAGTCCTGTGTAGAATCAAAGAGGCCGGTCTTAAATTATCACCAAAGAAATGCCATTCGTTTCAGAAAGAAGTTGAATTTTTGGGTCACATAGTCTCCAGTTTAGGCATATCGACGGATCCATCCAAAATCAGCGCAGTTAAGCAATGGCCAAGACCTACAAGTCTTACAGAAGTGCGAGCCTTCATTGGGATTTGTTAGTATTATAGGCGTTACGTAAAAGGTTTCGCAGATACAGCCAAACCATTGCACAAGCTGATGGAGAAAGGAAACATATTCAAGTGAACATCAGAATGTGAGGACGCCTTTGAAAAACTGAAAACAGCACTCACAGAATCGCCCATATTGGCTTATCCATCCACTGAGAAACCATTCATCCTGAACACAGATGCCAGCAACATAGGTATTGGTGCTGTCCTGTCACAGTTAGATGACGAAGGCAAGGAACATGTCATTGCTTAATTCAGTAGAACCTAACCAAGGCAGAAAGGCAATATTGCATTACCCGAAAGGAACTGTTGGCAGTGGTCGAGGCTGTGAAACATTACCACCACTACTTTTATGGTTTAAAAGTCTTGGTTCGCTCCGACCATGGCGCACTGAGATGGTTAATGCGGTTCAAAAATCCAGAGGGACAAACTGCCCGTTGGATAGAGACTCTAAGCACATACGACTTCCAGTTGGAACATAGAGCAGGTAAACAGCACGGAAATGCTGATGGCCTTTCACGCATTCCATGTGATACTTGTGCCTACTGCACAAGACAGGAACAGAAGGACATGCAGGATAATAACTCCATTCGAGTGATGACCAGATCTGGAAAATCCCCAAACACTGGTCCAGAGCAAAAGGACTCCAACCGCCAATTGGGTTGGCTGCATGGGAAATCAGGAATGCCCAGAACCAAGACACCTCATTATCTCCAGTCATCGCATGGAAGGAGACCGGCAAACGACCAAAATGGTCAAATGTATCAGCAAAAAGTCCAGCAACAAAAGCATATTGGAGCCAATGGGACCGCATTGAACTTAGGGATGGAATCCTCTACCGGCAATGGTTCGGTGATGGGGGACAATCTTCCTGTCAGCTTATTGTTCCCAGATCTTGGCGGGATGACATTCTCAAAGCCATGCACAGTGACTGTGGTTCAGGACATCTTGGAATAAACAAAACTGTTGCTCGGATGCATGGCCGATTCTACTGGGTGGGTTACCAACAAGATGTAACAGAGGGGATCAGGAAATGCGAGGACTGCCAAGCATGTAGAACTCCAACAAAGAAGTTCATCGCACCTATGAATCAGTATCTGGCAGGAGGACCCCTGAAGAGGATTGCTCTTGACATTTTAGGGCCTCTACCAGAGACTAGACGAGGGAATAAGTATATTCTCGTACTATCTGATTACTTCACGCGATGGACAGAGGCATTCCCGATGCCTGACATGGAAGCAGAAACCATTACTAAGATTGTCATGGATGAATTCTTCTGTCGATTTGGTCTACCTTCTGAGATCCATTCTGACCTGGGCACTCAGTTTGAATCTAAACTGTTCCAGGGACTGTGTGACAAACTGGAAATTGCCAAAACGAGGACATCATATCATCCACAAAGTGAGGGACTGGTGGAACGCTTCAACAGGACTCTGGAGGAAATGCTCAAAAAAGTTGTTGCAACCGACCAACGGAACTGGGATGAGACATTACCCATGTTGATGTTAGCCTACCGATCATCACGACATGAAAGCACTGGTTTTCCCCCATGTCTGATGATGTTTGGACGCGAGATTACACTGCCAGCGGACCTCCTGTATGGTCCACCACCACAAGCAAAACTAGAAGTCAGTGAAGCTGTGGACAGTTCATGACATATCACGTAAAAACATGCAGGCTGCCAGTGATAGGCAGAAACGAGTCTATGACCGCAGCACTAACCAACACATCTACAAGGCCGGGGAAGCTGTATGATTACACGACAACCGTCGGAGAAAGGGGATTTCTCCAAAGTCGCAGAAACCATGGACTGGACCATTCCTCGTGACCGAGCGACTATCAGACCTAGTTTACGGGATACAGAAGGGCCCTGCTGCCAAATCTAAAGTGGTGCACCATAACAGACTCAAACCATATCATGGTTCTGCGCCAAACTAGTTGAAAAAGACACAAAATACAAAGTAGTGACATAGAATGGTGTTGATGGAGACTGGTTGGAAATCCCAAACAAAAAGGGAACAACTGAATTATTAAACATTTAACACAGGTGGTTCTCATAACTAAGGTTCCTCGTATCATATTTTTCACAGATGAGTGATGATGGCCCACCATGGAGGTGTTGGAAGTGTCCCATCTGCCTCAGACAGTTCCAGGCTAGGCGTCAACTGGAGAGGCATAAAAAGGATGCACATGGGCCCATCGTCCAGTGTAGTGAATGTGCATATGCAGTGCCCGCATCAAGGATGTACATGCTCAAAAAGCATGTTGATAAGTATCATGCCAGGTTACAGGTGGCCACTGAAGACCGACCACATCGGGATACTCTCCACGCCGCCCTGAGAGACGCCACCAATCGAGTGGTAAGGAGGAAAGTCCAACTGTCAAGCCGGCGGCCCGACCAAGATCAGTGGTGAGTCTGGATGTGCCCCGGGACTATCACATCCCCAAGAAGAGTGCGAAGTCCTGCACCGTGAGCAGACCACCATCACTTAAACCATCCGGGGGTCGGGAAGCTCACAACAACAGAGAACAACCCCAGGCCGTACCAACCAACCCAAAACGGACGACCAAAGGGAACCCTCCCGAAAAAGCTGGTCTGGTACAGTTGGACAAGCCCCCCAGCCCTAAGGTGGGAACTCCTCCAAGGGTCACCACTACATCGCCAAGGCCGACGACTCTCATCTTCATCAACATCCTTCTCCTCCTCATCATCATCAAGTTCCTCCAGTAGTTCCACTGACACAGCACCTGAAACCACAGGGGAAATTGAGAGGGAGGTACCCAACATCGACCCTGTGGTATCCCCACCATCAACACCAGAACCACTCATAACATTATTTGCAACTCCTGAGAAATTAACACCTATATCTCAGGAGGTCCAGTCACCACCACCAACACCTGTCTCAACACCTACTCCGCCCACTGCAGCATCACCCCAACCTGTCCACTATACCTTTCAGACCATTCCACCTCTACAACCCGCAGAGGTTAGACCCGGAAGGACCACCGGTTGGGGGTCGTTATGAGTTCCTACATAACGACCCCAGGATCTTCTTTCTTGGTGCCCCGAGTCTGTACTCCGAAACCTTCCCCGCCAGCCACCTGAGGACAGTGAGGAGACAGGCCCTCGAAACATCACGTGGACCTTCGCGACATGTGCAGCATGTCCCCCCGGGAGTGAGTGCCATTATGCGCACTGAGAGAGCGGTTCTTCTGGATGGGACAGTTTATGAACTGAGTGCCACCTGGGTGCAAGATCCACGAGCCCGAGTGTTGCGTGAGCAGGGTACCCAAACAGAAAGCAGCTGACATCTGTAAATAGAAAGAAATAGACTTGAGTGTTAATTTTTCAAAGTTTATTATTATACAATTTTATTATAAATGTGCCAAACTACCGTCCAAGTTATATTTGAAGACTGTTTCGTCAATTGAATTGTGATACTCTGGACATTCCACTGAAGGACAATGTTTCTTATAAACATTTAATTTCGAGAAGGTTACACATTTTATCCTAATCATTTTATCTGTATATATATTCAAATTAAATGTTGTTAAATTTTAACGATACCATCTCTGGGTCCTCTTTATGTTGGGTGGGGGTGATGTGGCGAGTTCTGGTCCGACGATCGACAACCACAACAACAACAACGACATGGAAAAAACCTCCCTGACGAGAAATCCAGTGTTTCCCGAGAACATACCTTTATCCAGTATAAAATTAGGTGTGCTCTAATTATTTGTGGTGTACCTAGTAAATCCCGACGATGTTCATACAAGCTGAGATAGTCTGGTGAAGTTAAATTTATTCTCCCGCCCGCTCAGTAGAAATGCACACTGCCATGTTGTTTTCACTGAGCTGCATGAGGTCATCGCCAGCCAATGAGTGACGAGATACCAGCAATGATGTCACACTCACCCAATCAGCACTGCTTGGATGTTGGTCATGCTATACTTCCGGTCGGAGGGTATATATACCGTGGACAAACGAGGATCGTCAGTCCTGTCTGGGACTCACAACTGGACACATCTTTAACTCTGAAGGTACTAATTGCGGTACCACCAGTAATATCAACAACCAAGGTACAAATCACCAAACAGCCACATCAGATAGCCTATACTTTGGTTGGGAGTGTTTATTCAACCGTTGTTGTTGAACCATCAGTGGGACCATTTATATGGGTAACCATACTGTAAACAAACAAGTGTTACCATAACGTAAACAAACAATGGTGTTACCATAATGTAAACAAACAACAGAATTACAAGCGTCTAGTCCGTCATTCATAATTCAGCCGTCGTCCATTAGAGAATATCCGCGTCCATAATCCAAAGACCTATTCCATATTCCATATAACAGTATTAGCACCAATTTCAAAAAGACAATCATAGTATACATAAACATAGGCTTGTTTCCTGCAAGAGAGAAGCGGTCAACAGTTTTCAATGATGCCGGCAAGACATCATGATGTTCCAAAAATATCAAATCCGTATCGCTGATCAGTATTCTTAATCCATAATATTCGTTGTAAAGTCGTCATCTAAAGAATGATGTATCTCAGTCACGCTTTGATTGTGCCTGTTCATATGAGTACGACGAGGATCTTGAAGTACATGGGTTCATACGGCCCCTAGCCCTGGGTTAAGCGGAATAAGACACAAGTTACGAAACGTAGCGCCATAGATCTTGCACGCTACGTTCGTATTTTGCTATCAGCATGGGATATGTATCGCCAAATTTGAGAAACTTTGAGTGGAGGCGAACACCACCCTGTATTTTGCAAGAATAAATCTATCTTTATTGTTGTTACAAATCCGTATCAACTTGGTGTATATTTGGGTTTACCAACCATAACCATCAACCACTGGGACCACTGACCATCAACAGGTGACCGTCGATCGTCAACAGTAAACGTCAGTCTGTGACCGTCAACATAAACATCAGTCTGTGACCGTCGACCGTCAACAGTAAACATCCGTCTGTGACCATCGATGTAAACAGTGACATTATCACCACCTACCTGTAAACCGTCCCCAGTCATACCAGCTAATACACTGTCAACATTGACCGTCAACGTGTAACCGTTCATACATCGATAACCGTCAACCAGTGACCATCAATTGAACCGTGACCATAACAAGTGACCATCTACAATACATCAGTATTACCGTCAACAGTAACCGTCTAATGTCAATTAGTAATCGTTGACCATCAGATAACCATCAACCATATCCCAGGGTTATCAGCCAGCGACCGTTGATCAACTACTGATACATAGTATTGCTGACCGCCGACCACTGACCAACGACCACGCTACAATATCATCATGACGTATTATTGGTAACATAGAACATTGCGACCACATTGCTCGTGCAAGGGACTTGTTGTATTTTCATTAATTGTCTGTGTGAACTTTTATCCAGTGTCGTGTGGCTGAAGTGTTCCGAGTATACAAGCAGAATTTATTTTGCAAGTCTCAGATCCGACAATTGTTAGTCAGCCGTCATCCATAAAACGTCCGCGTTCATAATCTACATGTAAATTCCTTATTTACATGACATTATAACACGTAGCATGTATCGAACAAAAAAATATGAAGACAAAAGGTGCAATACAGGGTTTTGCCTATTGAGAGATTATATCAAAATAGTGGTTAAAAGAGATGACTTGAGGCTGTAATTTATCAGACATTATATATAAGCAAGTGCCATCTGCAAACAGATATATTATAATGTTGCCATGCAAGTCGCATGCAAGGACAATATCACTGCATGTAAACGAAGTATAGTCAATTCCTTGGCATTGATTACTCCTTCTGGCATCGAGTTTGTATACAGCTTTCGAACCACTACAGAAAACGACTGCAATGCCAAGCTGTTTTAATTTTTGAAGCAGTCCACGGTGCAATAAAAGGTTAAATTGCAAGCGTCTAGTCCGTCTTTCATTATTCAGGCGTCGTCCATTAAAGAATATCGGCGTCCATAATGCAAAGACCTATTCTATATTCCATATAACAGCATTAGCAAGAAATTCAAAAAGACAATCGTAGTATCCAAAAGGCTTTGGATGTTTAACAAAATAGGAATACGACCTCTTTTAGTTCGTCAAGTAATTGGGTAACGGTTTATTGGGATTGTAGAACACCGGATTGATAAGGGAATTATGTAGTGCGTAATATAATTGTAAAGATGCCTGAATACAACTTTCTCTGTAACTTTGCTTAAACAACCTAACAGAGATTTTGGACGATAGTTAGAGAATGGATGGCGTTCGACCTTTTTAAAATTGTTAAAGTTACATTTGCAACTCCCCATTCGGTTGGGAACTTTGCAGTTTTCAGATAGTTGTCAATGAATCTCACGAGAATTGGTGAGAGTACTCGTCTCGCTTCAACAAGGCATTTAGGACTCTTTACGCCGAACAGATTTGGCAGTATATCTAAGACGTCGGTTGTAGCTATACAGACGTTATTTGGTGTTTTCCAGTGTATCATACTTGAACATAGGCGGCATTTCTGCGTTGAAATCATCGATATTTGTAATATTTGAAAGTAATTAGAATTTCTCTCTTCTCAGTACTGTCGTAAGCAAATGAACCAGCGGTTGTTTTGAGCGACGGAATATCGTTGAATTTTGAGTACCTAGCGTCAGATCCGACATTCAATATTTAGCCGTCGTCCATAAAAGATCTTTCGCGTCAAAAACCGTAAGACATATTTCGTATGACAGTTAGCACCATTTCCAAATGTGTATGAAACGAAAATAATAAAACGCAAGATGCTTTCCTGCAAGAGAGAAGCGGTCAACAGTTTTTAATGTTTTTAAGACATGATGATGTTCTTTGCATAAAATCCTAATCACCATATTCTTTATCCAAATGAATGAACTCTTTTTTCTCTTCTCTTGTATGACCGATCCCTCAATTAATTTACGGTATCGGGAACAGACAAAATGCCGATAGCGTCTGCTACACAAAATGCATTGAAGATATCCATTTTTTTGGAACAAATAAATCCTGTTCACTGGAACACATGCATATGATACGGCTTTACCTCTCATCAACTTAGAACTGCCATGATGGTCCCGCCATAACATTACTGTTCTGAACGACTTTCTAGGGCCATGTATACTATGATATTCTTTTTGAATTTGGTGCTAATACTGTTATATGGAATATGGAATAGGTCTTTGGATTATGGACGCGGATATTCTCTAATGGACGACGGCTGAATTATGAATGACGGACCAGACGCTTGTAATTGTTACGAACCTCACGTTTACCGGCAATGGATGTTCCAGTCCGCATTGAAACTGGAAGTAGAACGGTATCCGGATAATGCTTTGACATTTATATCGCATCTTGCCAGCGATTAAGATGTTAATTCAATTGCCAGTGGGAATCGGGCACAAAACCAATCCAATGTAATCGTTGAGAAACATCAAAAGCGAACGTCACGCTAATTACAATACATTTCTGTGATGAAAATGATAAAAAAAATATACCTTGAAGTGCATTTGTTCAATTTAACTGAGTCCTAGCGTTGTAGGCATACTCTTTCAGAATACGCCGATTGGATATTAGTCTTGGCAATGTTCCCTTGACTTGCCTGATTTCAATGAGATAATTATTCTTGTGTTTTGGAAATTTGTAGCAGGATCCGGAGACGCTTCACACGAGGCAATTTGCGTTACAGACAAGGCGCTGGGCGACGGGAGAAACTATACTGAATATTTCACACTCACCGAGCAATTTCAGCAATATTAATCTCAGCAGAACCCATCGCGATGACGCAGACCATGGGAACAACCCTACCGACCTTGATGACAGAGACCGGGTGTTCTTCAATATGTCCATGCTTTCCCACACCGTCGTGGCGATCGGAATATCAGGGAATGTGTTGGTCAAAGCATCTATACTACGTCTAGTCTGGTCTAGTTGAGACCAGAAACCAATTTCGAAGCGCTTTCTGATAATACTAACTCACGTCCCCCCCCCCTTCCGATGAACTGGGAGTAGTGGCTCCGATAGCTGGACATAATTTGAGAACACTAATTAAAATATATTCATAATCAGTACCGCAGAATGGTTTTCCTGGTAGTTTAATCGGATATTAGATCATGACGAGACATTGATCATAGATTCAATACAAGACATATGAACCAGTATCCACATTCTCTTATTATCACTCAATTGCCAGGTTGATTAAATTAGTAGCTGATTATCCTGCTAATTATTTGCTCCTAAAACTTCTTCAACTTCTTTCAACTTCTAACCTGTTTATTGTGTGAGTGAAAGTCCATCAATTTGTGATATGGAAACTTTTTTCCATTTTCAATATGTAGGAACCGCCTTACTTTATTCGCAATAGCAATACAATAGGTAACATTTCTTGTGTGAGCCCATGTATTACTTCTGAAAATATGGACCGAATATATTACAACGCATATAGGGGAAGTGGGAAGAGGTGCCAACATACTGACAGAGCCACATGACTTCACAGTATAGTCTTCTGGTTAACCTATTCTAAAGCACATACCAAGAATCTAACGATTCGTGATATGTGTTGTATCTCAGATACGCTTTTATTGTACCTGTTCATGTGGCAACTTGGATGACATGACCACACGGCGCCTAGCACCGGCATAAGCGGTATTAGATACAAATCTAGAGAGCTATGATGGAAATGCTCTGACAACTCGTATATTGGTAATTGGTGAGCTGTGTCGCTGTGACAACTCGTATACTGGGGATTGGTGAGCTGTATCGTCGTCAGATGAAAATGACGGCATTTAACACAAAAGACTAGTCCGTAAGGCCCGACGTCGACCCAGCATCAACTTCCCACAAAGCCAACATATATCAAAGACCAAAAGGTCATAGCAATCCATTCTAGCATTAAAAAAAACATCGGGTAGGAAAAATGAAAAAAATAAAAAAATAAAACTTAGCTTGTTTACTCTCACCATCACTATCACTATTGCTTGATAACAACACCAAATACAGACGTTTGTATCCATAATAAAAAAAATCTAGTATATTTTGCCAGCTGCTAAAATATCCCTCCATTATGATGGCCGAGAGGGGCCATCGTCACTTCGCCATCGTAAGTCAAAAAACAGAGCGATGGAGCGATAGAGCGATGGCGATAGAGCGATAGAGCTATGACGATAGAGCTATGGCGATAGAGCGATGGCGATAGAGCGATGCCGATAGAGCGATAGAGCGAAGTACATGACTGCGCATGACTACATCAAAACGAGGCGAGTCGCGATTTTGCCTACGTTTGTGTGCACGGTGTTTTGTTGCTGCCAATTATTCAGGTAATTTGACTTGATCTGGGTCAATTATAGTGGTATGAAACACGCCACGCTTAAAAGCGGAGAATACCATGAATATATAATCTACCTTTATAAGTTTAGGTGATGTGACTACCGACAATTCATCACTTTTGCAAAGACACGGACATCGAGTCAAAGCAGAGAAATATCAGAATGCAGTAGAACACGACAGACAGAAATTGCCCGCATCCACACTGATGTTGCTATCTGCATTATATGGTTTGCTGTGCTCGGTTTTCAGTGCATTGAATTATTCTTTCAATGCATTGAAAAGTAACCAACGAGGAAATCGGAATTTCAATGTACAGTTAATAGGAGAGATCTAAATCACTTTGTACGTCTGGACTGCTGGCGCTCGTTTTGTTGGGAGTTGAGAGTGACTCGTTGTGTTATTTTCAACGCAGATCTGTGGTCGATAATTGCATGTAAAAAAATCTCTAATCGAGCTTGTGAACCAATGAAAAAATGACGTTCGTCTCAGTGCACTTTGTTGAGAAGCGGATCATGCCATCTAGCGGTCGATACAGCTACTGAGAATGTTTGTTTTTTTGTATTTTTGTATTTTTTTTTTTTTTACCAGCCAATATCCCAACAGGCAAATAATGGTGTATAACATGCCTGGACGTTGTTGCATTGCCACTATTGTAAGCGGAAATTCTTAGACAACGACGGCCCAATCTGTCTGACCATTGCATATACGGCAAATATCCCCACTAATTAAATTAATTCTCTCAGCATTTCGGTAGTTCGAACAATTTTATTATTACTCAGATTCATTATATATCGAACCTAACAGACCTAGTTCAATAGAAACCTGTATAAAATGTTTCCCCATGGGACCTGATATGGATTCCTCCCTTATAATGCATGGAATTCAGATTCAAAATTTCTAAGAAATTTACACCAACGTTTCCAATGTGTACAGTTTCGGATAGCAGAATTAATTCTACTCGCATCTTCAAGATTACAATATATAAACTCTATAAATGGACATCTGTCCATTTATTATTTGACTGTTTGAAAGAATATGGAAGAAAGAACACATAGATATTTGTTCTCAATTTTTGATCACGTATAATGACACGGAATAACGGCGCGTATTTCGTTGATCCAGAATTGACATCTCTACTGCGGCATTATGTTGAGATGCTAGTGAGTTAAGATATGTCGCAAATCATTAGATATTTTGTCTGACAATTGATATGATTCTATCACTGAATTATGTACTGAAATTACCACTTAAAGCCACCTTATTTCGCATAGAATTTCGCACGGAAGAAATCACACGCGTTTTTTGACCCAGCGTCAATTTTCCATTGCGTAGTACCGAAGGCATCGCCATGCCGAATTGACCGAGAAACAAACAACGCAGGTCGGTTGTTTGGCATTTATTTGAGTTCACAGAAAAAAATCGTTCCAATAAGGCTAGAAAAGATTTACAGAGATGCTTTATTGCAAGAAATATCTGGCGCTCATTTAGGAAAGCGATCCGTAGCTCTCCGTGGTTCGGAACCCACAAAACTACCGTATTGATGAAACAGATAGATTTCTTGTTCATGTTTTCATCTGGGGATTCTTTGAAATGACAAAGGCCAGCTGGCGGCCAGCTGGTAGACAAGCTGTTGACCAATATTCAGTACTTCATTATTAGCGAGTATTAAGTGTCGAGGCTGGGCTCAGTTATGCTGATTCCAATCTGGCGTTACATGCATGACAGACATCTTTGCCTACCAATTACCAGTCAGATGCTCTTATTTCAATAGGATCAACATTCATATTTAACCGCCAACCTTGTGGCCTCATCTACGATCTTCAAGGACGATGGCCGATATCGTCACCTCTTCACACGGCATAGAAAACTGCTATATGCCCTTGTAGAATCTATCAATTGGCCTTTATCGCCAAGTTCCTCGAACATGTAAAGTGTACAGTTTGTAGTTATGCGTCTTGAGTCAAGCTTTATCTATGTAATAATAGTTTATTTTACCAGGATGGATGAAATTCTTGAAGACCTCGGCCTGGGCCACCTGAAGGAGACTTTTCGGGAAAACGGGGTAAAATAATCCATAAAATACAGGTCAATGATTGCAAGCTAGTAATCCATTCAGATAAGCTACATTTATATTGTAGATGGCTCTCCAATTTCAGTGTTATGAAACAATTTTTTCAAGAGACCAAATGTGATAGTGACGCAGTGAATGTATAATAATTTTCATCTCTGGCTCTTCATTCTTACTCCATTCTTTCACATAGGGTATTTGGTTGATATGTGTAATTTTATATTTTATGCCATCTAATGACTGCATGGTTTTTGTCTTGCAGGTTGGACCTAAAGAGTTCCTTTGCAATTTAACGGAGACTGAGCTCTCAAAACTTGGCATCCAGACAATTGGGCAACGTATTGCCATAAGACAACGATGTAAAGCGTTTATTGGAGGTATGGGCGAACTACTCTTTAAAAACAACTGTGTACTAAAAGTACACTGCTGTAACTGATTGAACATCCACAATGACGCTGTAGCTCAGATACACAATTTGTGTAGAAAAAGTACACAAATTGTGTACTTCTGATACACATTTATTGTAGATGTGCAATTCTGTACACAATTGTTTTTTCAGAGTGAGACAATTGTAAGACAAGCGTAGTCTGAACACAGTAGGTGAAGTCGTGCAATATATATTTATAAACCATTTCAATGCTTCACCACACGGAGTATCTACTTGGTTGAAATAAATTCTTGAAATTTCCCAAAGTCGGCTGGAATGTAACACTTCTTGCGAAGAGAGTAGTATAGTGAGTGGAAGTGTAGTATTGACGTGGGGAGGTGGTGGCGGAGATACGGAAGTGTTGGATGACGCCACAAGGTCAACGGTTAAACGGAGATGGCGACACTTCCGGTCCAAGTTGGCGGACAGGTCAAAGGTCAATTCCGGTTTAAGATGACCGAGGTTAAAGGTCAGGCCAAGATAGTGGCTGCAGTGAGAGGGCATTTCCGGTGACCTCAGGTATTACAGAGAAGCAGTAGGGGAGGGCCATAGGGTTTTCACTAGATGGGATCGCTGATTTATTTTCCCTGAAGCTATCCCACAAATCACCGCGATTGACCATATCTTGAGTATTCATATCTAGTGAGTATTCACTTCCACTCACTATACTACTGACGAGGCCATTGTGGTGCCATCGTGTCCGCCGTATTGGATTGTTGCAGCACCCGATACAGCTGGCGGAAATGTATAATATAGCCCAGGAGATAACGAAAATACGAATGGAGAGATGAAGGTTGCATGCACAGTCGATACATATGTCAACATTGTTAACCAAAAATTATTCTATGAGTATAATCGAAAAGTGGTTTACATATCTTTTTTTTATGAAGATGAAGCATTGGAAGAATCTCCAGTTGTGAAACGGCTTCGCTGTCAGCACTCACAAAGACAAAACAGGGTAATTATTTGAATTTGTATGGTTTGACCAATATGATATAACTTTACCTGTCAACTGTATCTTCACAAAGATATAGACCAGACCAAGACATGCATATATCATGTATGTTAGATAGCTACACGCAGAAGAGTTTAAGAGCGTGTCATTTAATACATTTTAATTATATTACTTTGAATTATTTTGTTTTCTTGAACAGCATGCTTCTGAAGCACATAGCAGCCGAGGTGGGAAAAGTATCAAGCCGACAAGACGACTTTATTTAGGGTGGAAACACAAGAGCAAGAACAGGGACACGTTTTGCTTGGTACACCCAAGTAGAGGCGGGGGTCAACAGATTGATGACGTTCCCAAGAGCATGTCTCTGCCTGATTTAAAGGACAGGATACAGCATCGGTATTTCCCAGGTTGCAGAAATGAAGCACAACAGCTGAATTTGAGAGATCTGGAGACATATGTGGCCAGTTTTCAAGGAAACCAGCTTCCGGAGTCTATACAGGGGAAACCTTTCACTGTGGAGCTCTTCTTCGGTGTATCCACGTATCCAGTCAGAGTGTACCTTCATTCACGACTTAATACAGACCAGGTAAACGATTTGAAGTTCAAAGAATCTGTCGCCTATGTCCATCATTGGACTGGCCAATCATTTTAATTTACAAAAAGACAACACTTGTGTTGTGAGTCAACACAAGATCCTGTGTTATTTCCATGCACAAACTTGTGTTGATACAATGCATATTTTTGTTTTAAAAAAAACCTATGATGTGAGTCAACACAAAATCTTGTGTCATTTTCCATTACACACAAACTTGTGTTGACACAACACAAACTTGTGTCCAGACTGCAATGCGCAAACGCGAAAACGAGACCACCGACGTCAACCTCCAAACAGGGCTATCTCCCCTTCTGTCAGTCGATCTGGCTTTGAATACATATACATTACATATATCCCGCAAAACATCATTTCACAAAATCTGAATCTTATCATCCAAACAGTCCTTATCAGCATACTAAATACTGAGATATTTAATTTTGCAGATGTGGATGTGCTTGAGCATTAATTGATTCTGAAAAACAAACATTGCTGATATGTTTTCAACAAACGATCGTTAGCTACAGCTCCCCCCCCACACTTTTTAAAACCGCAATGTTATAAGTCCTATCTTAGATAGCACCAGTCTAGCATTTAAAATGGCCGATATAGAGTTCAGCCACCCCTCCCCCACCCCCACCCCCACACTTTAACATGTACTCCGACGCTTTTGATGTGTGACGACGCCATTTTAGGTTTCAAGCCGATCGATCGACGAATCTTAGTTAACCTGAACCAATCTGTTAACAGCCAGATTTACAGTACTTTCCATCCTCACAAGCCATATCCAGTCATGCAGGACCGAAACTCTGGGGGGAGAGAATTAATAGACGAATCATCCAGCGAGTTTATTTGCAGTTCCGTAGAACCAACCAGACACACTCTTCTAAACACAGCTAAATTGGTCAAACTATGGGCAAATGCGATCGAGGGTGTTTATTAAGCGATAGCAATGTAGTCGTTAGAGCAAAAATTGGAAGCGGAAGGAGCCTATCTTCCAAGCCCTCCGGTTGGTTCATGAATTATGATGTCAACAATAATGAGGTCGAGGCACAGTGGCTTGATTAGCAGTGGGTGTCTTCGTCGATGTTAGTGTTGTTAATATTTTTTAAATAATTTTGTTCACCAAGAATATAATTATTTGCCACTCTTTTATATATCACAATCGGTGTAGGTCGTATAGTAAGCATTTTTATGATCTCCACTGTCATTGTGGTAAAGGAAAAGATGGGAAATAATTATATTCTTGATGAAGAAACAAAATATATATATTAACAACAACGTCGACGAAGACACCCAGCTACTGTGGCAGCATCAAAAATGTCAAGGCAAACGTTTAAACGAAGTTTGATGATTGACTTGTGAATATGAGTATTCGCATGTAATTCGCACAATTTTTTTTATTCGGTACATCTAGTGTTCATCCTTAAATGCTTCCACGTCATTTATCATTAATGAACATTCTCAGTATAAGTATTAAACGTATTACAATGTTTCACAACAGGACGTTCGAGCAGATATTGTCACATCAGACAGTCCTCCATCAGAGGGTGGCAATGTTTCACAACAGGACGTTCGTGCAGATATTGTCACTACAGACAGTCCTCCATTAGAGGGTGGCACGTCCCAGCCAGAGTTGTCCCCAGCAAACTTTGACACAGACGAACTGCCAGACTTGCCATCAGACACCGGCACACCAACAATATCCTTTAACGCCACTAGTCATGTTAGGTCCACACGCCTATCGCTTGTAAGTCATATCTATGAACTTGTAACAGAATTCTGGTAATATACAATGTATGTTTTATGTTCAATGCTGTAATCAGACATTGTGGCAACTTATTTACTATCTTCCTTATTAGTGTACTAAATATTTATCACCTCTGTGGGGATTCCAGGTTAGAATTGATTTTTTGTACATGTATATACGTTTGTCATCTTGCACTAAATCAGTCACTGATTGTACGGGGAGAGGCGTTAATATAGGCATTGCCTGTTCGCCAACCCCAATTTCTCTTCAGAAGAAATAAAATAATGTTTAAACCAGAATAGATCCCCTGTTCCTCATGCAAGCTTGTCGTAAAAGGCGAATAAGCTAACATCGTCACGACACCAGTATATTAGTTCGAAACTCATAGACCATTTTCATAACCCCTGCTGTTTTGCGCGGGAACTGGCTAGTGACGTCAAGTGGGGTCTGCTCCCGGAACTGACACTTCTTAACTCAATGCAAACTGCACACATATCAGTGTATAATCGAGCAAATCTCTGCCCATATACATACGATTTTCATTTTGTTTTATAATCGGGCATAACTCTGCCCATATATATATCCGATTTTCATTCGGTTTAGGGATAATTAAACCTGCCGTTTCGAAAATATATAGGTTGAAAAATATTTCCTTTTACATCAAAACGATGCTGTCAATTCGCCGGAAATTTTTGAGATATACTCACACCCGTTTATTTTTTATCGTTTTTGTTAAAAGCGTCTCCATGAAATAAAAATCCATGTATATATTTCTCATCTAGAATATTATAGGACTATGAAGATATGAACCTCATTTCTGTATCTTCAGCTGTTTTCTTGTAATGTTTAAAAGAAAACGTGTAAACGCTCTTCAGCGAAAAAGTTCCTGGAGCCGAGCGGAACATTCTGCGATAGGTCGACAGATACCGACAGGTAGAAAGCTGCTGACACACGGCGCACCTGTAGATCATAATATGATCGAGTAAAACATCAGCAAATATGGTGAGTATTCATGTTTTTCTAATATAGACCATTCATAAAATTTAAAGATGTTGTGGCAGGACAAGGGAAAATTAATGCATTTTTCAACAATTTTCGACAGACTATATTTTGTATAATGTCCATTAATTTCCCCTAGTCCTGCCATAACATCTTTAAATTGTAATGGTCTATATCAGAAAAACCATGAATACTCACCAAATTTGCTGATGTTTTGCTCGATCATATTATGATCTACAGGTGCGCTGTGTGTCAGCAGCTTTTAACCTGTCCGTATCTGTCGCAGAATGTTCCGCTCGGCTCCAGGAACTTTTTCGCCGAAGATCGTTTACACGTTTTCTTTTATTGTGTTTATAAGTGAAACCTTTCTCGACCATTTTCTTTCAGAGACGACCACAAATAAGTGGGGCTCGTTCGTTAGCTATTCCTTCCTGCTCACATGGTGCATCTGATGAGCCAGTCCAATCTACTTCGCAAGGCGCCTTTGATGAGCCAAACTCCTATTCCTCACAGGGTGTCACAGGCGAACCAGTCCCATCTACTTCACAAGGCGTTCCTGGCGACCGTATGTCTACCACAGGCAATGAGCACTCTTCCGGAGATATGTTCGTGCTCCTTTCAGACAGCGATACCGATGAAACCGAGAGTGAAGGTCTAGAATCGTTAATGGATCAACCAAGCAGGTAAAATAATTTATTCTCTTTATGTTATTCCGTACATGTATTTGGTCAGTTCGTGTTAAGCCTGTGTGACAAGAATGCTTGTCTCCCATTACAGGCTGTCCCCCCGACAAGCAAAACATAGGAGTGGACAGCTAGTCATTCCGCATCTTCATTTCATCCAGCCAATTTCTACTTTCCCAGTTCGAAGTGGGAACGTAGAAATTCGCTTGATAAAATGAAGATGGTATGCCGGTGTCCGTGGACAAGGTATAACTATCATCAGTTGCCCATCCATTCTTTCCGGACATCTGATACCGTGGACAACCCTCACCATTGCACCTGTTCTGTTGGCGCCGTAGAAAGATATAGACAACTGGAAGAGGACAAACTATTTTTTAAGTACACGTATAATGAGAATGGAGCGATGTCTTTTACTCATAAGATGATACAAGTACAGTCTTTGTTCAGATGTTCATTGCAATTACTTGTCCTTAATCTTCCATCAGAGGGTTCATTGCTTAACCACGTCAATCCACTATACATCGTAATTAAATGTAAATTAATTGTTTCGAGTTTATTTTGTGTATCTGTGCACCTCTGTATCGACTGTCACAAGCACCGAAAATAACTTTCGTTGAAATTTGTGCTTCCCAGTATGCCAGAATCAGTCCATGCCATCCTCACAAGGCTCTCTGCAAGCGTGGTTACAGAACGAAAGAATATAGTGAACGTGACTAGAGAGGGTGTTCTTACTGGCGCTCTTCGTGATTTCCAAAGGAAGGGGTTTGATCCTCATTACCAACTGTCTGTAAAGTTCAGCGGGGAAGTGGCCATAGACGATGGCGGTCCAACCAGAGAATTCTTGCGTCTCCTTATGAAGCCGATTCAGAAAATGCCCATATTCACAGGTCCTGAAAACGAGCGTTTCCTCGATTTGAACTGCACAGGTATGAAACTCTCGCCGAGACGATGAAGTGCTCAATATACGCTTGGGTCAGCTTTACAACTACTCAGGCACACCTCATCGTCGTACACCAATTCAGTTCTGAAGAACGCGAGTGTCGAAATTGAATTGGTGTACGAAGATGGCAAAGATGGCAGTCTGATTAAATTAAAATCTATCATGCCTCCGCGGAGGGCAAGATGACTGTGTAGCGAACTTATAAGCCGTCGTAGTTTATTCTTTGTACTTCGCATAACCAACTGTCAAATTCATTCCAGCCGTCTGGTCAATATCCAATTCAAACTGCTCATTCTTTAGCACCTGGCTCAGTGGGGGTGGGGGTGGGGAGGGGGAGGGGGGTCGAGAAAGGTAGAGAAGGTGACCTTATGACTTACTATCAAACTTTGTAACGCATTACTGAATGCGGTGCATGCATATGGAAAGTCGTTTCGGTATTTAATCGGTTATTCCAAATATGTTGAAAATTTTTGCACATATGTCAAAAATATTTCAAAATATGTACAAAAGTGCGTATTTATTACACTAATGTTAAAAAGTTTTATACATATGTTGAAAAGTTGTATACATATGTTGAAAAGTTTTATACACATGCAAAATTCTTTTACACAAGAGATAAAATAGTTAATTTATTCTAAATATATGAAGAACTTTTCCGCATATATGAAATAACCGATTAAATACCGAAACGGCTTGCCATATGCATGCACCGCATTCAGAAATGCAGAAGGTTACAGCTTTTCTCGCTTTTAAGTGAAAAACAATTTAATAGCATCATTGTCTCCGTGAAGAGAGCGTCAAGGGTACACCCACTATTACGCTCAAGAACTGTCTGCCTAAAGGATATGTATGTTCCTTTCTTATCCGAAAGTGCAATTTTATTTAGTAATATTCGGTTTTGCTCTATTTCATTAATATTTAAAAATAAATAGTTTCGAAAACTCGACCTGGTTCTCGAAAACGGTTCCTGGGGAACGATGCCCACTGTCACATCCAGATTGCGGTTTTGCGCTTTCTGTGGTTTGCGCTAATCTTCAACTCCACGTAAGTGAGTGAATAGGGTTTAACGTCGCTTTCAACATTTTTTCAGCTATATCACGACGGGGAAGGGAAGGGAGGGGAGGAGGAGGGACAGGGGCACCTACTTGTAACAGAGCAGATCTAATGCTGCCATTTTATAGTGCTGTCCCACTGAAATATCATGCCGTAGGCAGACATGACACCCCACTCAGTCACATTATACTGACACCGAGCGAACCAGTCCTTGTTCTATCCTCTTAATGCTGAGCGTAAGCGAGGGAGCAACAAGTTCCATTTTTCAAGTCTTAGGTATGACCCGGCCTGGGATCGAACCCAGTACCTACCGCTTACGAGGCCGACGCTCTAACCATTAGACCACCGCAGTGCGGTTTAGTCAGCAAGTGTCTGAGTTGTTCACGAGACTTCCATTGTCCAGCTGAAATTTAACATGGTGATGGAAAAATTGAGACACCCCCGATGTTTTATCGAAAAGGCAATTAAGACACTGCTGTAAAATAAATCATAATAATATCAAGGCTTGCAAATATATTTTTTTTAATTTGGTTGTTCGAAAGTCATGGAATGGACCAGTAACACCGTGCCTGTGGAGTTGCTAGCAGCTTCTTACTTTTACTTGCTGAACTGGAAATATATGTTGTCCCAAGCAATCGGACAGGATATTTTGTGAGCCCTGAACATTGTAATTATGCGCATTGTAATAAATGTTACAAATATTATGCATGGGTACATACATGCTACCCACCCTGCATGCGCTTTAAAGGGAGATAAGCCTAGCAAGGAAGAAGATAAATTGATCACTCTAATCATGATAGTGTGTAACATAAGTGACAGGAGGATAGAGAAAATGAATACAGGTGCATCAGAAGTTGGAATGCAATGTGGTTGGGGGTCAGGTACTCTGAACTAAAGCAGAGGTCGAGACAGTCTCTAAACCTCTGACAGTGTTAGTACCTGATCCTACGCCGATTTCGGGGCCCAGCAAATGAAGCAAGCGTTTGTCAATCAATTCAAAGATAACATCGGCAGTTCGAGAGGGTGGAAAAGGTCAAGCATGCCCATGTAACACACTTTTCTCATTAACTTTTATTTTATTGAATAGTAATGTCACGTGACTGATAAGAATGTTGTCGTGTGCAGATCAAGGGTTGTATCCAAAGTTCTTGGAGTGTGTGGATGTCTGCCATGCGCTATAAGGAGCTTAAAGTAGGGGTCAAGCTGCATCAATGGCTCACAAAATATTTTAAAATTTGGTCATCCGAGGGTTGTTTGTTGACATGCTAAAAGCTCAGATGCTGGTATTTACTTGCCTGCTCTAATTTGAAAAGCTGAAAGTTACACTATGCCATACCAAACAAAATCTCGTACATACAGGACCAGGGTTATATCAGTGCAGAGACAACCCTGTTTAGTATAAGGCCTAAACATATTTTTTCCTGTAAGGCCGTCAACAACAATATCTTTGTTCCTGTAACACCACCTACCCATGAATTTCCTGGGTAAAAATAAGTTTGGGTGGCCATTTTTTTTTTTTTTGGTTATCTTGAATATAATTAAATGAAATTGCATTACAAAAACGTCCAGAAAAAAATCTTACCTATCTATCTACCCAATTTTTCAAAAGGTTTTTGCTGGAAACACACATACACGTAAAATTGTGGATGACCCAATCTCCATGTAAAGATTGACAAAAACTAAATTATTTTGCATATCTACCTGTCTGGATTTTGACATTGCCATTGCATGCAACCGGGCCTCCCGAGGAATAAAATGAAGGCGAGTGATTGGACACTCGCCTTATTTTGGGTCAGGCGAGTTAGTGGCAAGTGTTCTGTTATAGTTCTCCATATAATATAATATAAGCACCATATATTTGAATTTTGAAGCGAATGAGTATCACTGTCCATTTTCAAATCATGGCCGAGTATGAGGCGAGGGCGAGTAATCATGATCACTCGCTTGTCCCCGGGAGCCCTGTGAAACATGCCAGTAATTTTCCTAGGCCTATAACGTTGGCTTACATTGCATAGAATGCAATTACTCACCGCTTCATAAATTCAAGAGTTGAACAGTTGTCAGGGTACTGCAAGTTGAATACGTAGTAAGATGCAAAGATCATTGCGGCACCTTCTTCTACAGTTAGGAAGTCACTGACCATCTGGCCTTCTATCACAAGGTACATTCTGCCCTGAAACAAATCCGGTTCTAAAATGAAGAATACATGTGCTGTTACAGCACATATTAAAACCATTAACATTTCAACATGGACAAGCCCATTAGCTTGAGTGCATTTCCTGTCTTGAACATTATTCATTATATATGTTAAGAGCATGAAAAATATCTTAATATTCGGTTGCTTGATGAGCATGCACCAGTGATAACGTGCTTATGTAGATGATAATACTAAAAGCTTCTGATTTTTACTTGCCCGGCTGAAAAAGCAAGTGTCCCGGACAGTCGACCTAGATATTGTGCATGCCTAGTAAAAATAGTGAGACCGGTAACCTTGCGGCGAGAAAAGGTTAGAAGAAATAGCCCTTTGCCCAGTTGCACGAGGCAACCACATGTTCTTGTAGGCAACCAAATTCTGCTTAAATAGCCATGCATTTGGAGGTGCTGGTTGTCCGAGCTTGCTCATGGGCAACTGGAAATTGTTTTCCTATTTCACGCCCTGTAAGTTGGGGATAAGCTTGGACTGTTCACGATTTGCATATACAACAGTGACCATGGTGACAGTGTAAATGTACATGTACATGATGGTCGTCCACCCAGATGACCTTGGCTTGTGATTGGACTATTTTGCGACTGTCAGGAGGCACTGTCAATGATATAACAACAAGCACATTGTCAGCTATTTAAAATGTTATGGCGTGTTAATTGTGTGAAATCGCTTGGCGTGCCAGATAGAGCATTGTTCTTTTCTCACTTTCTGCATTCCTCTGTTTACAAAGAAATGAAGCTTTCAGTTGTAATTTCTCCAAAGCTATTTACATGATTTACTTCCAACTTAGACAAAAACTGATAAGTAAGCACAGAAAATATAATTAATGTACAACAAGACTCATTTTCGATAGGCTTTTTGCTCACTGCTAGATACAGAAGTATATCAAGTTTGGCTGTCGAGATAATGCGGTAACGGACGGACATACAAGATGACAATACCTGATGGTCAAAAGTGGAGGGGTGAAAAAGCGACACTAAACTGCTAACATCTAGAAATATACCTAGATGCGAGATTAAGTTGATTTGTTAGACAATAATGTGCCAAAATATTTTAACTGGAGTTTCAAAGCCAAAGTAACATATTCAGAAAGCCACCGCCACCAGACTATGCATCTATAGAGTGGATGGACGTAACTAGGACTTACAATGGGAACACACACACACTCCTGATTTATCTAGGTACTTCTCCCCGAAAATGAAATATGGTACGTGGCAGGATGCTGCATTCGTTAAACTATTGATGTGGAAGATGTTTAACTTTGATGGAATTAATGATAACAGAAAAAACTGTTGCCACAAATTTCAGTGAAAAATATTATTTTAATAAAGTGACTAATCTTCATTGCAATCCATCTCACCTAACACTGCCGGGTGAGGGGTAAGATAGCACTCACTCACAGTACGGAACCAATCCCACCCGTAGCATCATACAGCGGACGCTGCAGATCTGTATACCGGAAATCCTGGATATAGCCTCAGCGATCAGATTTCCACTGATAGCTTGAATGGCATGGGGATCGATGTATCCATTTGGCCTTCCATGTAAGATTACCCAACATGTAGCCGGCATGCGACGCCCATATTGTGTTTGATTGCTTAAGAATATATTTAGATGAAACTAAAAGCCGAAAACACCACTTTGGGATGTTAAATTCCAGATAAATTATCCGGAAGGAAACCTGTCATCAGGCTTGTAATAGCTATGCTGTATTTCCGCGCCTGGGGTCTTTCACAAAGCGGTCATAAGTTACAATGATCGCAAGTCAATTTTATAAACATGCAAGAAAGTAGGTCATCGTTAGGTCCCCATATCTATAACATTGAGTTGCGATCACCGTAACTTACGGTGGCTTCGGGAAAGCTGAAAAAGCTGCCGAAGGAAAAATCACCTGTTGTTGAATTGTGTGTTGTCCAGATAATGAAGGCAACTTGCTGTCAACTTGGGCAAGATAACCTTTACTCAATGATTCACCCGAGAAGCAAGCAAAATGTACGCAACACTCGACCTCTGCTTATTGCTTTTTAGATCATGACATAACAACTCAAAATAATTATATCTTGGACGAGAAAAACAAATATGCTCTGTGCAACTCTACCTGGATTTTGCAGCTTTGCCTTGATTTTTCTACACTGAATTAAACTCAGTGCACCTCTCAAATCACATTCAGGGTCAACATACAGCAGATCATCCACACTTGCGACACCAACAGTTGAAATGTCAACTTCTAATAATGCTATAGTTTCGGGATTAAGATCCCCAAGCGACTCAGTGAAGAAGCGCATCAGGGATTCCATACTTCCTGAGGAGAATACATAGAGATATTCATGGCATGTAAGTTTCTCTTGTGAAAAGCATGGCCTATAGAAACCATAGGAAACCAAATACATGTATTACGTAATGGCTTATATACCACCCTGAGTATTCTATTTAATAATTAACAAACCTATAACAACATTGCAGCACATTGCATCGTCTTGCAGCAGATTATGAAGACATGCTCTAGCTTCTCATCTGCACTGGTTTTTGTATTAAACATACATATGGTCAAGCACTATCTATTCAGCTCATGGACCTGCAGCTCTAGCTGGACAGCCAAAGTATTTCCTGGGACCAGCAGTCGTGCATCTTTCGAAATCACTTACCTTTTCTACTGTGACGGAATCATCCAAACTTCTAAACACTCATGTATCCCTGAGGAGCCTCCGTCAAACAATTACATGTCAAAGCCATATTCATAATTACAAACGTCTAGTCCGTCATTCATAATCCAGCCGTCGTCCATTAGAGAATATCCACGTCCATAATCCAAAGACCTATTACATATTCCATATAACAGTATTAGCACCAAATTCAAAAAGACAATCATAGTATACATAAACATAGGCCTGTTTCCTGCAAGAGAGAAGCAGTCAACAGTTTTCAATGATGCCGGCAAGACATCATGAAGTTCCAAAAATATCAAATCCGTATCGCTGATCAGTATTCTTAATCCATAATATTCGTTGTAAAGTCGTCATCTAAAGAATGATGTATCTCAGTCACGCTTTGATTGTGACTGTTCATATGAGTACCATGAGGATCTTGAAGTACATGGGTTCATACGGCCCCTAGCCCCGGGTTAATGCTCCTAAGTTTGAGTAATAGAGAGAGTGGAGATAGTGACCTTACGGGCTGTAGGAGTATCCCAACTGTCCTATCTCAATAGCCATGGCTTAGGATCATTCAAATTAAGGATTAATTTGAGAAATCATGCATCCTTTCTCCTGAATGCATCCTAAAGAGATGGAAATGGCAACATTTTTTAATTGAGGGATAAAAACAAATGACTGAAGTCTCAATCACATATCCTCCAGCTGGAAGATAAATAAAAAATATTTATGCTGAAATACATGCAGATGAACCAAAAAAATACGTACTTTGTAGTGCCCTGTTTTGTGAAAAACGGTTACTGATCGAACTTCTGAATACACCGTTGATGTTGATTTAGTCCAAAATAGCACGCTTCAAAACAATGAACTTTCTGTTGAATAGGCTGTAAAGAGACAGAGGGTAATAGTCTTTCAGATTATTTAATTCTACTTCGTAGACAATCATGTCTGCCACATGTGAACTTTTTCAACAGTCATACCAGCAAAAACGCAGTCCCAGACAGCAGCAGGCACAACTGAATTTCACCAAATGTCAGTCTACCATTTTCGACTTTTACCACTACTGCCTGACGAGTTTGATATTGTGTTCCTTTCACAACAAACCTAGCACAGACAGAAATGGATGTTCTTGATCCAGCAAGAAGAACTCGGTTGATTGCTCCCTGAATATCTGAATTCAGTACATTGACTTCCAAGGCAGAACATGCGTCGGCCAAAACTTCCTGTGAAAATACACTCCCATGGCTGTAATAAGCTTGTAACAGTTGGTGTCATTCTGTTAACGTTTTGATCACGTTCTTGAAGCTACGCACACAACGCAGACATGTCTTGAAATAACTTGAAATTCACTCTCGAAACGCATGATCCATGACAGTATAAGTGGACCGAATTTTTTTATAAGCTCTGGGTAATGGGTCAAATAATGATGTGTTGGTCGGAGATTTGACTCTGGAAACAGCTCCTGGAGCAGAGAGAGATAATCACCAATCATTGCCTTCACCAAACATACCTGTGCAGTGGATACAAATGGAGCATAAACTAGTTGCACAAGCCTATGAAGGAGCATAACCAGTTCCCAAACAGGGTCTTCAGGATCTTCAATCTTGTCACCAATGATTAACCCTATCTAGCCTAGGGGGAGGGGGAGGCGAAATGGCCCCCCTACCAAACTTTCTGCGCTATCTCCGGAACAACAACAACTGGAGAGCTGAAACTCCTTGACTGTATAGTTTATCACATTGGGATCATTTGGGCCGATTTGCATAAGCCCTCGAGCAGCGAATCATGGGTAAATTCAAGATGGCGGCCACGTCAGGAAAGTGATGTTTTTGTCATAATTCTTCAAAATTTCTCCTTTTCCGCGATAAAAAGTGGGCAACAACTATTTTATTTTACATCACATTAATATTTACTAATTTATCATACTGTTTTTATGGAGAAATTGCATGAATAAAAAATTCGAAAAATCAGACCGAAAAATCGACCAAAAAATGTCTTTTAAAACAACGTCACTGTGACGTCATCAAAGCGGCCATCTTGGATTTTTTCACATTTTCTGGTAGAGCTTGACCCATGGGTATAGTGTGGTAAGTTTCAGGTCCCTAGCTCAAGGGGTAAGAAAAATAATTTAGGGGGGGCCATATCGCTCCCCTCCCCCACAAACCAGGCCAGGACAGGCTCCAAAAAGCCCAGGCCAGATAGGGTTAACGGAAGAAACCTTAAAAAGCACGAGTTCTGGCATGCATGACCACCATTTTTTTCACCATTCACATTTACTGCTGTTAATTTGTCAGCTGCCGCGATTCCACCAAACTTGAATTTATGAAGCTGACTATTAAGGTAGTCGTACGACAGTCACACCTTGCTGTTGACAAAGTAACCAATATATAGTGCCAGACCATACTGGATCTTTCCCTCAAACAAGTCAAGACCAAGGCATGGTGGTAGCTCTGGGGAGCACACATGAAAGACGTAAGTTGAATGGTGAATCAAATTTCACACCTTTCACAGGCCTACTGTTTTTTTTTGGATTTCTTCAATGCATGCAGCATGGTTCACAGGAGTCCGGCGATCAAAGTCTGTGCTGTCTGCTTTACCGGCATTGAACTCCAGTCGAGGGATGTAACAGAATCTACATAAGTCATCGGACCTACTGGAGTTTTCTGTGAATCCGCCAACACCATGGCTGCCCAGGTTGTCACCCAAAAGAAAGGCTACTTTGCCAAAAACTGTGCCAACACCGTCTATTTTACTACCTGTCACTTCAATCTCATGTACATCATGCAATAAACGAACAAAGGTTTTCTTAACACCAAAATATGAAAAATCTCTATCCTTGCACAGCAGAACTAAATGCAAGCGATCTACCTTTGATCTATTTTTTGGATGAATGTTACCAGTTTGCTTATCCCAGTGGATTCACCACTTCAAACTCATCTTGGTAAAGTAAAAGCATCAGTGAACCAGGTTTGGACTTGAACAACTCATTGTCCTTGATCACACTTTCATCAGCCACATCAGAGTAAATTCCATCTTGTTGAGGCCTCGGACCACAATATTGCTCAAGGACACTTCTATCTCTGAGAAGTACTTTAAACGTTTCTTTGACAGGAATGTAATGATAAAAAGCAACGTTGTTCTTTTCATCACGTCCAAGTGAGATACATACTGGCTTCACATAGTTGAAAGATTTCTTGAAATAAATGTTCCTCACATAATCACTTCGCAGGGGACCATTGCTCGTGTCATGACATTGACTAAAAATATCAATATCAGATGTATCCTCAAGAATACTGTCCACAATATCAACGTCCACATCTTCCGAAATAAGTTTACACTTCATCTTTTGCTTGAAGCAACCATGGCTAACAGAATGAATTCCACTCATCTCCTTTACAATAAACTGAATTGTGCTAGCTGGAACATAGTGCTTAGCAAGAAATAGAATAATGAAACATTGTTCAGAAATAACTGTTCGCTTAAAGCATCAGTGTCTGCTTCAGCACCACATTCCATGATACATGTATTACCATTAGATGCTTTTGAGCTTTCATCAGAATTGCTTGATTCCACTGCAGAATTTCCAGCAATGTCCTTCTCGGTCACAAGAAACAAGTCCTGAATTCTATGATTTGTGTGAAGGCGAGAGACATGTGATTTGAAAGAGGACACATTTTTATATGATCTACCATATTCTATGAATGAACAGGAAATTTCAACCCCATTCGTGATGTGAGTTCTCATATGCTTCAACAATTCATCTACACCTTATGGCTTGTACACAAAACTCCAGTGGGAATTGCAACGAAACACTGGCTGAAAAATAGTGTAAAGGACGAGGATTTTTAGGCGCTATCGGGATTCGATCCGGGGTCCTCTTACTTTCCACACCAGCGCTCTACCGACTGAGCTAAAGGGAAATTCCCTCTAGCCGTAAGCTAGTATAAGCACTGGTACAAGTGCCTCCCGTTACACTCCTCCCCGCCTAAATCCTCTCCCCTTCCGACATCAACCCAGGTTCTCTGGTCCAGAGCCCCACGCTCCATGAACCAGTGGTCACGGCACCAATGTAACGGACGAGGATTTTTAGGCGCTATCGGGATTCGATCCGGGGTCCTCTTACTTTCCACACCAGCGCTCTACCGACTGAGCTAAAGGGAAATTCCCTCTAGCCGTAAGCTAGTGTAAGCACTGGTACAAGTGCCTCCTGTTACAATAGTCTGGTCTACTTGGGTTTCGAACATCAGTGTGGTCTTTTGTTACATGCGTATTAAATGCAGCGTATGTACTGAGCTGGCCATCACAATTGTCCACCCACATGGAAAAACAAAGTTATCCACGTTTTGAATGAGTCTGTAGTGTTCCACGTACGTCGACGAGGAACTGGTGTTGAAGTGACAAACTCGGCATGTTACGTCGACAAGGAACTGGTGTTGAAGTGACAAACTCGGCAAGGAACTGGTGTTGAAGTGGCAAACTCGGCATGTTACGAAGACAAGGAACTGGTGTTGAAATGGCAAACTCGGCATGTTACGTCGACAAGGAACTGGTGTTGAAGTGACAAACTCGGCATGTTACGTAGACAAGGAACTGGTGTTGAAGTGATAAACTCGGAATGTTGCGTCGACAAGGAACTGTTGTTGAAGTGACAAACTCGGCAAGGAACTGGTGTTGAAGTGGCAAACTCGGCATGTTACGTCGACAAGGAACTGGTGTTGAAGTGACAAACTCGGCATGTTACGTCGACAAGGAACTGGTGTTGAAGTGACAAACTCGGCAAGGAACTGGTGTTGAAGTGGCAAACTCGGCATGTTACGTCGACAAGGAACTGGTGTTGAAGTGACAAACTCGGCATGTTACGTAGACAAGGAACTGGTGTTGAAGTGACAAACTCGGCATGTTACGTAGACAAGAAACTGGTGTTGAAGTGACAAACTCGGCATGTCATTCGAGACATCTGAAAAATATTGATATCATAACCATGGTAAATGTAAGGAAATAAAAAAAAATCTGAAAAAGGCTCTGAAACTGTGTTTTATCAAACGGTATGGATGTGGCACTCCTGTCTATGGTATCCTGCCTGTCCATATTCCGAAAGGATTAGTCACCTTTTAATACACCCAACAATAATTGTAAATGAATTGTAGCTTGACATGCTTGATGCTTGCAGAATACTATTGCAAAAGCTTAAATCTATATGTGTTATGTCTTCAGGACAGAAGAGTGAGTTTGCACTAGTGAAGTTATTTTTGGAGAGCGTCTACAGGTGGGTTTGGGTCTGATCAGCGACAAGGCTTTCGCACATTAGATGACAGGCCACAAAATTTGAAAAACAATAGTTCAATTGAATCCATAAGGGCCTGGAGCGGTATTTGTAAGAGAAATAAAAGGATTTCAACCTACTTAGCCGACCTATAACATTACGCTTGGACCCCCAATTCATCTTCCTCACCCTACTTCGTACATGTTTAGGCCTACTTGTATAACCTGCGCACGGTCATTCAGTCGGGAGGATAATTTACATCACCATGAACGTTCAATTCATGGGCCACCCAAGCATCCATGCGAAGAACGTGGTCAACTCTTCAAACGACCCAGTCAGTTAAGACGGCATGAGCGTTTGATTCATGGTCCGTCACCACGGCATGAGCGACAACTTTCACTAAAGAGGCACCCAGGAGGGTCAGCCCCAGTGAAGATGAGCCCGGGAAGACGAATACCTCTGGTGATGCGATCACGGAGAGCCCTCCTATACTCACAGTTCAGAAGGGCCTTGATATTCAGTCGGCCCCTAGCATTACTCTTCCCAGTCATACGTCTGACAACAACGAACATTTTCTGGAAGATACAGTGGATGTTCCGAGCGATCTGTTACAGGACGGTATCCTGGCCTGTCAGATGACGATTGGAACAAACGGTTCAGAGCGAACATGGCCGAAGATGGAACTTTCTGAAATGGCGACTTCTGATTGGACAAGAGCAGCCGAGAATACATCGAACGGGCAAGAACCAACATGACAGATGCAGCGCCAAATGGCGGCCTCTGATTGGACACGAGGCTACGTGTATTGTAAACATACCCAACGCGGCTCCCCCAGCTTGGGTATGATGTACTGGAGGGGACAATAAAATTATTGACCTGTCATCCTTGTTGTTGTTGTTCTCTCACCGGTCTACATCATGCGGCATTGTACAGAGTAAATGTTCATTGAGAGGAAGAGAGAGAATTAAGGTTTAACGTCGCATTCCGCAATATTTCAGCTATATAGCGACATGGACAGAGAGTATGCACATGGATTTGAACAGAGTATGTATACATGGACGTGAGCAGCGTATATGTAGAATGGCATGCACAGAGAATATTTACAAGGACAACGAACAGGTATATTGACAAGAGTACATGTGCATGAACACAGATTACATGTACAGGCAAATAGTGCATGTAGAGGCACATAGTACATGTGCATGGATATGCACAAAATACATTAACATGCGCAGAGTACATTGAATACAGGGAAGATATTGTCTAATACAATACAGGTCACATATGGTATAATACAGGACATATATGGTATAATACAGCACAGATTCGGTATAATACTGGACAGATATGGTATAACACAGCACAGATATGGTACAATACAGCACAGATATGGTATTATACAGGACAGATATGGTATAGTACAGAACATATATTGTATAGCCCAGAACATATATTGTATAGTGCAGGACATATGTTACAATACCGGACAGATATGGCATAATAGAGCACAGATAAGCTATAATACAGGAATGATATTGTATAATACATCACGAATATTGTATATTACAGCAAGGATATGGTATAAGACAGAACAGGTACCGTATATTACAAGACAGATACTGTATAATACAGCACAGATATGGTATAATACAGGGAAGGTATTGTCTAATACAGGACATATATGATATAATACAGCACAGATTCGGTATAATACTGGACAGATATGGTAAAATATATCACAGATATGGTATAATACAGAATCGATATGGTATAATTCAGGACAGATATGGTATAACACAGGACAGGTATGGTATAATACAACACAGATTCGGTATAATACTGGACAGATATGGCATAATACAGCACATATATGGTATAATACTGCACAGATATGGTACAATACAGCACGGATATTGTATAATACAGCACGGATATGGTATAAGACAGGACATATACTGTATAATACAAGACAGATACTGTTTAATTCAGCAAAGATATGGTATAATACAGGACAGATATCGCAAACACAGGACAGATATGGTATAATTCAGCACAGATATGGTATATGCGGGACGGATATGGTATAATATGGACAAATATTGTATAATACAGAACCTATATGGTACAATACAGGACAGATATGGTATAATAGAGCACAGATTTGGTATAATACAGGACAGATACTGTATAATACAGCACAAATTTGGTGTAAAACATAACATATATTCAATAATACAGGATATATATGGCACAATACCTGACAGATATAGATTAACACAGGACAGATATTGTATAATACAGGACAGACATGGTATTATGCAGAACATATATGGTACAATTCAGGACAAATATGGTAAAATACCTGACAGATATGGTACCATACAGGACAGATATTGATTTACACAGGACAGATATTGTATAATACAAGACAGATATGGTATAATACAGGACAGATATGGTATAATACAAGAGAGATACTGTATAATACAGAACATATATGCTATATGCGGGACGGATATGGTATAATACAGCACAGACATGGTATAATACAGCACAGATTTGGTATATACGGAACGGATATGGTATAATACAAGACATGTTACAATACAGGACAGATTTTCAGTACAATACAGCACAGATTTGGTATAATACAGCACAGATTTGGCAGAATACAGGACAGATACTGTATAATACAGCACAGCGTTGGTGTAAAATAGAACATATGTTGAATAATACAGGACATATATGGTATAATAGAGGACAGATATGGTATAATACAGCACAGATAAGATATAATTACGGACAAATATGGTATAATACAGAATATATATGGTATAATGCAGGATAGATATGGTAAAATACAGGACAGATATGGTATAATACAACACAGATTTGGTACAATGCAGGACAGATATGGTATAATACAGCAAAGATATGGAATAATGCACACCCACAGGAAGCATTCGGACAAATAGTGGTCCATCTCTACACCAAATACCTTTCTTCAGACACCCAAAATGCCCACGTTAGCTACTACTCGTACTGATGACGTCACCGATGACGTTCCAGATGCTGTGGACATACCTCAAATCGGGATCTGCACCACGAGAACTACAAGTCGACACCCCACACGACGCATTCGGACCAATAGGGGTCCATTTCTACCCCAAATACCTTCCTTCAAACCCCCAAAATTCCACTTTGGCTACAACTCGTCCTGAAAAACGTCATCGATGACGTCACAGATGCTGTGGACACACCTCAAATCAGGGTCTGCACCACGAGGACTACAAGATGACACCCCACACGACGCACTCGGACCAATAGTGGTCCATTTCTACCTCAAACACCCCTCCACGTACCCCCCAAATCCAATTCCGCATGCGCAGATTGACGCGACTTGCAATAAAATACACACCATTCTCACTCTACCGCACAAAAGCTTCATTTTGACACCTCGCACGACCCATTTGGACCAACAGTGGTCCATCTCCACAACAAACACACCCCCACGTACCCCCAAAATGCCTGCTTTCTATACTACGGTCAGGCTGCGCATGCGCAGGATATTGAACACGGACGATACATTAGTCCAGGCGGATGCTCCTCCATGAGAGCTTGAAAATAAGACATCATACGTCACCATCGGACAATGAGGCAGTACACTGAGGCAGTAGGCCACATACAGACCTACCCGGTACCTGAACATTTAAAAATAAAATCACCGCTTAAGTTCGAGACCCTTCTCATTGTGTTTTTCGTGGCGAGACGTGAAAAACAAGACCACACAATTACAACACATATAAGGGAAGTGGGAAGAGGTGCCGACATACTGACTGCGTCACATGACTTCACAGAATAGTCTTCACAGTAACCCCCACCCCAAATTTTCCCAGTATGGACCTATACCACATAGCCACTATGGGCCTATTTTTCCCAGTATGGACCTATACCACATAGCCAGTATGGGCCTATATACAGACCTCCGTGAACTTTTCGAAAAATTTCACCGCTTAGCTCCGGGACCCCTCCCATTGTGTTTTTCTTTTGTGGCGAGACGTGAAAAACGAGACCAAACAACCCATAGTAAAACCCACAAAAAAATTTCCAGTATGGACCCATCTCCCCATTGCCAGTATGGGCCGTGAACTTTTCGAAAAATTTCTCCGCTTAGCTGCGGGACCCTTCCCATCGTGTTTTTCGTGGCAAGATGTGAAAAATAAGACCAAACCACCCATAGTAAAATCCACAAAAAAAATGACAACCTCCCATACCCCATACAGGCATTTTCCCATATATTGTATAATATATGCCCCTAGTGTACAAGTGAAGTCCGTGTTCCGTTTTTTTTTCGGAGAAACTTTTACATACACCCACCCGTGACTCGATATACAGGCCCCGATTAGCCCGGGGATCGATATTAACCCTTCCGGATAGGATTGATAGGGATTTCACCCTATTTTAAGGGTAAAGTCCGTGTTCCGCATTTTATATTCTCGGGAAAAAATCCTAAATTTACATGCACCCACCCATGACTTGATAGGCAGGCCCCGACGAGCCGGGGACGGATATTAGACCCTTTGGGATAGGGTTGATAGTTTTTCCCTATTTTAGGAATAAAGTCCGTCTTCCGCTTTTTATATTTTCGGGAAAAATCCTAATTTTACATGCACCCACCCATAACTGGATGGCCCTGGAGCAACGCTTCACTTTGACACCTCACTCGACCCAATCGGTCCACTAGGGCCCCCTCTCGTCCCTGAAGATTGCCCATGTTTTCCATGAAACCCCACGTATTTGAGACTATTTTCTGTCCGCGGAGGCAGACCGCATCACCGCGGAGGAATACATGCCCCCAAGGTCACGCCCGATTCACCCAAATCGAAAGTGGCGTCATACTTG
This sequence comes from Hanleya hanleyi, assembly GCA_036873755.1. NCBI lineage: Eukaryota > Metazoa > Mollusca > Polyplacophora > Lepidopleurida > Hanleyidae > Hanleya > Hanleya hanleyi. The sequence continues at coordinate 84,073 of JAVTVY010027052.1, forward strand.
CGCAGAACACCCCCACAAACCTCCCTGCTCTATCCTGAATGGTCAAACCCAGCTAGTCTCTAAAGTGTTCATTTGTTTCAAATATTTTGTCTTTGAAGTAGCAGGAACACAGCTGGGCTCGGTGTCGCTTATATATAGTTCGTTCGTCATGATATAGCTGAAATATTGTTGAAAGCGACGTTAAATTCTATTCACTCACTCACTCACTCATTTGTTTCCTATCCCCACCCCTATCACTCAGTCTTATACTAAAATTGTGGTGTGAATGTTAATAGTTTACTGTACACACAGCTGTACGGCGTGTCACGTTGGGCACGCCGGTTCTCGTCAGATCACCGAAGTTACGTAACGTTGTGTTCGGCCAATACTTGGATGGGTGACCAGGTGCTGTACTGGCTCGGCTGCTTCATATAAGTATACTAAATCTATAGCCATCAAAATATTCAATTACTCTAATGCTGTCAAGGAGTTTGACTGGAACTTATACACCTCGGGGCGGGGGGGGGGGGCGCTATAGCTGTGATTGTGAATCGTCGAACTTTATCTATACACCGTGCAAACATGTTGTGACTAGTGACCTTGATGCGGTGAGTGATAAGGACCTAAGATTACTCCTGATGAAGGGACCTACATATAGAGAGCCGAGAAATATAAATCTGAAGGCCGACCAGAAGATAGTCCTGTCTGCTTTGGAACAGTACGTTATTGATTGGTCTAAGCGAGAAAACGTTGAACCTAAATTACTCGATGATTGACTGGACCTCAACAAGAGCAAGGTCGTTGAAACAATCCGTCATATTGACAGAAGTACCCTTCCCCAAGCAAAGCAAATACTGACAAGCCCCAATTCGCAAGAAGTTCTAGCAAATCTCCAGGGTAAATTCGTCATAGTCTCAGCAGACAAAGCTCCAAATGATATAATATTCATATGTAAATATTACTATTACTAGGTGCTGGTTGAAGAATTGAGTGAAAACATATCGTCATCAAATACGTCTACTTACTCTCAAACTGCATTTACCCTGGAAGATTTATTTAACAATCACAAAACGTTTCTCAAGAAAAGAGGTATTTGTCTTCCAACCAAACATAACGATATACCAAAAGTATACTGGACTCCCAAAATGCATAAATCACCATACAAAGCCAGATTCATAGCTGGTTCTAGAAGCTGCACCACCAAGCTTCTTTTAACCCTGTTGACGAGGGCCCTTCAGGGGGTAAAGCATTTTGCGCAAGGTATTGCGCCACTATTTCTAAAAACTCTGACGTTGAATGTATGTGGATATTGAAAAACTCAAAATGTCTTACGGAAGAATTTGATGCTAAAGGTCACATACCTTATAGACATGTATCCACATGCGATTTCTCGACTCTCTATACCACAATCCCTCATCAGGACCTTATTGACCGCTTAGTTCATTAATAGTATCTGTGTTCAAGAAAACTGATCGTAGATATATTAATGTCGGAAGCCAGAAAGCATTCTTTAGCTCTACTACATACAAGAGATATCATTCATGGGATGTTTCTTTGTTTATAGAGTTGCTTGAATTTCTCATTAAAAATATCTATGCAGCATATATGTAATCCAATGGGTACTAATTGTGCACCCCTGTTAGCTGACCTGTATCTGTTCTCTTGACTATATATGCAGGCGCTTTCAAAAACCGATCCCATCAAAGCCCGTTCCTTCTCATTCACCAAACGCTATATAGGCGATATTCTCGCTGTGGATAATCGCTATAAAAATGGCGCAGTGAAGGATATATATCCACCTTCACTGGATTTGAAGGAAACTACAGATAACCATACAGGCACATCGTATTTAGACCTATATCCCTATAAAAATGAAGCGGGCCTTCTCTCTCCTCGACTGTATGACTAAAGAGATGATTACAATTTCGACATCGTGAACTATCCCTTTCTGGACAGTAATATTCCAGTGGGACCTGCCTATGGCGTATACATATCACGCCTAGTAGCATTTGTTAGATCCTGTGTTAAATGTGACGATTTTAATCAACGTCACAAAACGTTGTTGCAGAAACTTATAAAACAGGGCCACACCACCAAGCGCCTCCACTCAAAGTTTCTCAAATTTGGCGATACATATCGCATGCTGATAGCACAATATGAGCGTGGCGTGCAAGATCTATGGCGTTACGTTTCGTAACTTGTGTCTAATTCCGCTTAACCCTGGGCTAGGGGCCGTATGAACCCATGTACTTCAAGATCTTCATGGCACTCATATGAACAGTCACAATCAAAGCGTTACTGAGATACATCATTCTTTAGATGACGACTTTACAACGAATATTATGGATTAAGAATACTGATCAGCGATACGGATTTGATATTTTTGGAACATCATGATGTCTTGCCGGCATCATTGAAAAGTGTTGACCGCTTCTCTCTTGCAGGAAACAAGCCTATGTTTATGTATACTATGATTGTCTTTTTGAATTTAGTGCTAATACTGTTATATGGAATATGGAATAGGTCTTTGGATTATGGACGCGGATATTCTCTAATTGACGACGGCTGAATTGTGAATGACGGGCCAGACGCTTGTAATACAGGAAAATAGGAACTGTGGGCACTCTCGTGTTCTGGCACATGTAGGCACCGTCGTGATACGATTGAAAAAAATGTTGAAAACGACGTTAAATCCTGTGGAATCTCAGAGGGGACATGCACAATTTGTTTTTTCGCGGAAAGTTATCTCGTCCCACGAGATAAATATCTCGTCCTACAACATAATTATCTCGTCCCACAACATAATTATCTCGTCCCACAACATAATTATCTCGTCCCACAACATAATTATCTCGTCACACGACATATTTCTCGTGCAACGACATAATTATCTCGTCCCACGACATAATTGACCAATGACAACAGATTTTACAACTAAGTTGTTTACCAGTGAAAGCGCACGTAACGTACTTCTGTTGCAATCAGTCTGTGATTTTTAGTCAATCTGTAGATAGCTTAGGCAAATAAAAAGCCTCAAACTACAAAGGGGAATTCACTGCTTATTTCAACATCTTCAGTATGGATGAATGGAATATTAATTTTCATGTCCCTGGTGCACTAAAAGTCTGCAAATCTTGTATAATACGGACGAAATGTAGTAGTTTATCGAAGGGTGTGTTTCAACGTGTTCCTTTTTGTTTTGTTTTTGTTTGCTGGAGTTGTGGGATCTGTGTATCTAGCGGACGCAGATTTTATAATAAAGCCACATTTTAATACAATTCGGTTTACATTCTGCTGACTTCACACAAGTCTGACTAGAGAAAACGAAAGCGGTGAAGTTTATCCATTCCCCCAAACAGTATTTATGATTAGCAGTGAAAATCCACTTACTGCTATAATTCTTTAATTTGAGGTCAACATTTTCTTTAACGGATACAAGTTCACATCTGAAGAGGTGTCTTCCCACCACTTCCGTGCATTATATAAATGTAACTGACATTATATATTAACCTGAGATGGAGTAAACCGAGAAGGCACCATACATAGGTGGAGTATGTCTTGTTTTTTTTTATAAATACTATATAATATAGTACATTAGGGTTTTCCTGGCTCATTACCGACCGTATTGTTTATTTTTCGTGGTATACCATAAGGGGAGAGATGGCACAGATCACGCAGTTGTTTTTCTTGCCCCCTCTCCTCCCCTTCCTCTTTCCCTAGTCCACGCGTTATCAGTATTGACATACGAAGCACTATAGTCCGACCATTTTAATTAGTCGTCTACTTTGGAGCTTGCCAATAATCAGCAGTAAACTCTGCATACATTTTCTTTTTCGCATCGTGTAGAACAAAAGAACTCTACAAAATGACTACCATTTCTCCGTGATATCGATAACATATCACGCTTGAAATACCTTTGTAATTCTCTCCATATAAAACGTCAGTACAGTTGTTTCATGTACCAGGACTCAATTGCATAGGGAGACATCGTAATGTATTCGTGTTGTCTAGTACAAAGGTCAACAATGCCGTGTACGGTCATAGAGGCATGCGCGGTTTATCATTTGTCAATTTCACTGGGCATGGGATATAAGCGACACTCCCACGGACCGCCTATTATTACTGTATTTGGCATCAATGACCTTTGTGCCAGTGAGCGTGAATACATTATTACGTCTTCCTATGTAATCGAGGCCCGGCACATACACAACTGCACCGGCGTTTTATATGTAGAGAATGAAAAAGTTGGTTCAAGCGTGAAATATTATCGATATCACAAAGAAATGGTAGTCATTTTGTAGAGTTCAGTTTGTTATACACGCTGCAAAAAAGAAAATTGTTGCAGGGTTAACTATTGATTTTTGACAAGCTCCAAAGTAGACGACTAATTAAAATGGACAGACTTTAGTAAGCCTCGTCTATACTATTACATGTATTAAAAGAGCCGCCATGAAATGTCCGTCCGCCTGTATGTCCGTCCGTCTGTCTGTCACTTATAGCGTCCGTTGACATCTTGCATGTGGTTAGGGCCACCAGACTTGGTACACATACACTTCAGATCAGCTTAAACTTCCAATTAGTGAACAGTATTTACGCGCCGTTAGCGCGCCAACGTGCTGGCCTAATCACCAAGACTTATTACACCCCACCCATGATGTGACCGTTGCCGCCACGCGCCGGTTGAATATAGTCCGGTCAAACCGCTGAACCATTGTGAGCATGTCGGCGGTAAACAAAGGCTCCCCGTTGGCAGATTGCGCGCTAACAGCCTTCAATGCTTAACACTGAATTGTTTTCAAAGAGTTCCCCTCTAGCGATGTACGGCAAGAACACAATCTATTCTACAGTTTAAATTACTGGCTAAGTAATTAAACAAGTATATAGAATATTTGACTTCAATAAGAATGCTGTAAATGATTATCTATTATTTTTTGTTTGCCGTCTTCCACTCTGCCATTTCATTTCTTTTCAAATGAGACACAGACGCGCATTTTGTTGGACGAAAGCGGGATATCGCTTTACCCCGTCCGAGAGAGAATGCACTGTTATGTTTATATTCTCCACTTGTTTACGCCAAACTTAACGAGATTATTAATCTTTACAGTTGTTTTCTTGCTGACAATATAACATCCGTTATACTGTTCGACAGGAAGTATACATTAACACATTTGAAATGTTGGGGATGCACCATCTATTCTACAGTTTAAATTACTGGCTAAGGAATTAAAAAAATATATAGAATATTTGACTTCAATAAGAATGCTGTAAATGATTATCTATTATTTTTTGTTTGCACTCCAAGGAAACTCGGCCGTCTTGTGAACATTCGGTTGAGACTACGAATAATCTTCATTACCAAAAGTTTCCCCCAAGATAAATATATCAGAATTCATAAAACGTTGGTGTGTGCAGATTGCGTAGGCCGTCTCCTCTTTCAGAACGGTCAGTAAAACGGTTGACCGTAACATTTCAAATTAATACAGCTTCGTATAAATTCAGACACGCGGGCGAGTCGAGGTCATAATCGGGGCAACATGCAGTGCTCGGACAGACAAGTTGTCTCTTTGGCTTGTCTTGTTACAACCGCCTAACCAAAATATACACAGAAACTCAAAAGATCAATTAGCCCCTTACAGAGAATGACAAATACTCCAATTGTATATGCTCTTTATTCGTTACCGCCCGACTGTTAAACGTTGCACACGAAACTTCCGATGAGAAAATAAGAATTAACATTTATGGCCCACGCATTCATCGTTCCAGCTAAATAACAAAAAAGAAACAATAACAGAGATTTCTACATAAACAATAAGTTAATGCCATTTCATTTCTTTTCAAATGATACACAGACGTGCATTTTGTTGGACGAAAGCGGGATATCGCTTTACCCCGTCAGAGAGAGAATGCACTGTTATGTTTATATTCTCCACTTGTTTAGGCCAAACTTAACGAGATTATTAATCTTTACAGTGGTGTTTTCTTGCTGACAATATAACATCCGTTATACTGTTCGACAGGAAGTATACATTAACACATTTGAAATGTCTGTCGCGTCAACGATCGCTCGCTAACAAAGCAGCTCGCTTCCAGCCATTGTCTGACCGTGCTGATAGCTCGCGGCCTGTGTTCAGTCATGTCGACGGACTACATTCAACAGAGTTAGAACAATGGCCAGCCGATAATCATGGGCATTAGCGCGCTATACCTTTGTGTTGGCGCACTTCGTTTGCGCGCCATTGGTGCGCTAACATTAACCTTTCAGCTGATCGGAAGTGTATACAACGAGACAATATTTAAATGACGGTTCGCCTATATACTCGTACTGAGTATATAAATATGACTGACCATATGGAACCAATGGATTGTTAATGTACAGTGGCTGTACGTAGTATATACGTATTAGCTAAATACTAAGCATTGGTCCAGAGGTGTGCTGTAGATGACTGTCCTTAACCTATTTTATCAGATATTTTTTTATATTCGTCACAGATATTTCCCGGTCATCTCCCCCGTTCCAGCCCAAGCCCCTGTGCTGGTTTAATAATTTTAGTCCTGTGTTGTGTGTGAAATATCATTGTTTTGAATTGAGGTCAACATAATAGTGAACAATATTATAGTCTGTCTATTTTAATTAGTCGTCTACTTTGAAGCTTGTCAAAAATTAGTATCTAACTCTGCATAAATTTTCTTTTTTGCATCGAGTAGAACAAGCTGAACTCTACAAAATGACCCCCATCCTCCGTGATATCGATAATATTTCACGCTTGAAATAACTTTGAAATTATCTCCATATAAAACTCCAGTGCAGTTGTTTCATGTACCGGGGCTCAATTACATAGGGAGACGTCTTAATATATTCGTGTTTACTAGTACAGAGGTCAACAATGCCGTGTACGTTCATAGAGGTGTGTGCGGTTTATCATTCGGCAATTTCACTGGGCCAGGGATACAAGCGACACTTCCACGGACCACCTGTTATTACTTTATAAGGCATCAATGACCTTTGTGCTAGTCAGCATGAATATATTATGACGTCCCACTATGTAATTGAGGCCCGGTTCATGAACAACTGCACTGAGGGTTCATATGAATAGAATTACAAAGTTCTTTCAAGCGTGATTTATTATCGATATCACGGAGAAATTGTAGTCATTTTGTAGAGTTCAGTTTGTTATACAAGCTGCAAAAAAGAAAATTTGCGCCAAGTTTACCATTGATTTTTGACATGCCCCAAAGTAGACGACTAATTAAAATGGACAGACTTTAGTGCTGATGCAAAAAATTGAGTTAGAGATATGCAAATTTGGCATAGCGGTCTAGCCTGAAAAAATGGCGTCGCAAAATCTGTCAAAATATGAATGGAGAATGGTGTGGCCCTGTTTTATCTTAATATGACTTTTGCCTCGGTTCACAGATCTTAGACAGATCCCGCCTATGCTGAATACAATATTGTATATCTTTATATTTGTCTCAGTAATCTTTGCAGGCTGTCATGTAGCTCGGCTCCTGATCTCCACTATTAACTATTAATGCCCGTCGTTTCTAGATGATATAGCCTGTTTATCGTTATTTAAGAAGTGTGTTGACAAATTCCTCTCAACCGCCCACGGTTACAGTTGTAACTGGCGGTTCTTGTTCGGGACGACAAAGTCCGCATTTGTTGTCGCTGGAGAAACTGTGACAGAAACAGAAAAACGACCGGAAAAAGAAGTGTTTACACTTAGTACAGAACAGGTTCATGAACTTGATGAATATAAACTTGTTGGATTTATCATAAGGGCTTCTGATAACGGTAATCGAGATGTCATCGAAGCAGCCATTGGTGCGGCACGTCCAAAATTCTGTTCCACTGTGACGGATGAACTGCGCCTGAGTGAGCTGAACCCCACCACGCTCTCCAAAGTGTACTGGTCAATATGCGTTCCCGCGATGACATATGGATGTCAGGTTACACACTTAAGTCAAAGTGATATAGAGGTTTACGAACAAACTCACAGAAACCTATCAAAGCAAATCCAGCGATTACCTGTAAACACACGTAACATAGCAGTAACGCCATTGTTTGATTGGCGGTCTATTGGTAGCTTTATTGATATGATGAAACTACTGTTCTTATGGCAAATACTATCTCTTAAAGTAAACAACATATTCAAGCGCATATTTACAGCAAGATATATCATTATAATGACATCTGGTGTGTATAGCAAGAGAAGTATAGTTGGTCAATTGAAGGAAACAGCGTATAAGTATGGGCTAAACAGCCATCTGTCTAACGTCGTAGAAGATGAAACCAGGCCCTCCAAAGCAGAATGGAACAAAATTGTCAAAGAAGCAATTGATAAAGTTGAGCATGCGGAATGGAGATTCGAGCTACGGTTCTATCCCAGATTACAGCTGTTTAGATGTGTTATGAAACAACGTAAGCTGTGCGTTTGGTGAGAGCTATGTACTAAATACGATCATTTTCAGAGGCTATCTAGAGCAATGGTCAAACTGTTAACTGGGTATAATGCCTTAAATGTGTATTCTAAGGCTCATATAAGACGTAGCCTAAGATTATGTGAACTATGTAACGGCGATAAAGTAGAAGACACATATCATTTCGTAATGGAGTGTTCACGGTTTAATAGTGAACGTATGCTGTTACTAGGTAAGATTGAAAACAACCTATTTCGTTCACTTCAGTCATCTGTTGAATTTTTAATATTAATTGGAATAGATTTTCCCTTTGAAAACATCGATGACGTGAGACAACATTCATGTCAAATGATATCACGAATGTACAAGTATAGGAATTATTTGTTGTACGAAATGCAGTGACTATAAACTGATGTATAAATTGCAGCTTGACGCGTGCAATGTCTGGGTGCCAGTACTGATTTTTTTTAATCGACTGTATAAACTGTTAATAACCATATAGTACACCGTGGAGAGATTACCGCGTCTACTTCAAGCATTATGCATCTTAATGGGTGAGCGACCGAGCAGAGGAGATAAAACTAAGCCGTAGCGCTGAGGGAACCAGTCCAGCAGGTGCTCTCCAGCCGGAAGACGAAGCCAGGTGAAGCTGATTTCACGAGACTGCGACTTGCTCTACAGAGACGATTTTCCCGTCAAATCAGACTGATTTATATGAATCACAGCAAGTGCTAACGACATCAACGCGTTGAGAGTACCAGAACGGGGACCAGTGCTTGTACGTCGCAATCAGATGGCATATCCGAATGCTGGAGATGAACTCCAAGATACCGTGACCCTTGACCAGTTCTTCGAGTCTGTTAGGAAAGATCTAAGATTTAGGGCCTTGCAATGTCAAGGGGCCTTAGATGAGACCATCCAAGCAGCCATGGAGGAGGAAGCTTTCCGAGATGCTCAACGACGACGCTCAGAGCCTAAAGCTCGGTCGGCTGCGGGGAAAGATGTTCCTCCAGAAGAAGTGGAAGCCAAAAATACCCGCTCACGGTCCGAACTTGCCGCCATTATGGGAGAGATTATACATAACTCCCGACTGATGGGACGGAAAAGGTGAGACGAGGTCGAGGGTACGGGAGTCCGAGAACAGTCACTTCCGCAAAACCTGCCCGAGGCGATCGACTCGACTGGACGAATCCAGCCGCTCATGCTGCTGGAAGATCAGAATATACTTATCAGCCAGCATAGGTTCAACACAATTGATGCGCTGGGTTGACACCGTGGCGTCCATGTCCACGATGAACCGTTGAATCTGGGAGAAGTCAGATGCCGCCGTCAAGCCACATCTTCGAGATTCATTGTCCCCGTCGGCGAGAGTGGCTAGGGGCCGTATGAACCCATGTACTTCAAGATCCTCATGGTACTCATATGAACAGTCACAATCAAAGCGTGACTGAGATACATCATTCTTTAGATGACGACTTTACAACGAATATTATGGATTAAGAATATTGATCAGCGATACGGATTTGATATTTTTGGAACATCATGATGTCTTGCCGGCATCATTGAAAACTGTTGACCGCTTCTCTCTTGCAGGACACCAGCCTATGTTTATGTATACAATGATTGTCTTTTTGAATTTGGTGCTAATACTGTTATATGGAATATGAAATAGGTCTTTGTATTATGGACGCGGATATTCTCTAGTGGACGACGGCTGGATTATGAATGACGGACTAGACGCTTGTAATTACACTGTTGGTGAAGGCGAGTTCAAGGTGATCAGATAGAATGGGCGACGTGGAAGCAGCGCATGGTTGTGGGGAACTATCCGCCGAAGCCATCCTAGGTTACGATTTCTTCGCCGCGTCGTGGGAATATTCAGTGGCCAGTAAGCTGAGGGCTAGTAGGACGACTGTGAAGAAGTGCGCCATTGCAGTAAATAGACCAAAGACATGTTAGAGTGTTTGATACACTAACCTTTGATAGCGACATTCTGGTTCGTTGAGTCAACGGCAGACACGGACGAGCGAAATGCAAAGTTATTGTGGTGCCACATTTCCTTCAAGAGTGGATACTATGGGGAACCACGACCGTCCCAATGAGGCACCTGCAGGACCGAGTAAGGGATCGTTTCCATTAATCGTTTTTTCTTCAGTCGCGATTTTTCTTCAATTTTCTCGATTGAAAAACGATCAGTCGCGAGGATATCGAGAAAAAAAATGAGAAAAAACGATTGAACCTTTTCTGGAAAAAAACATTCTCTCGCGATATCGTTTTTGAATCGTTTACCCATGCGCGATCCGTTCTTGATCGCGAATCTTCAATCGCGAGAGAATCGTTTTTTTTCAAGGCGCGAGAGAATCGTGAGGCGGAGTGATATTTGACACATAGCCCGTGTTGCCGTTGTACGCCGCTCTATCCGCGAACTGGGAACTGCATGTAATGCTGATTGCGGATTTGTCGATGGAAAAACCTATATTACTATACTATACTGTATAAATGCGTAAGATAACCGAATAATATATATGATTCACGTTCTATAGTCTCATACATGCCGAAGTAGGGCGTATGCTGGAAATATCTATACATATACCTGTACCATGCTTCCTGTTGAGTTCGTCGTTGATTGCATTTATATCAGAATGATTACGGCACATGCTTGATAGAGGTGTGAATGGGCGCATGGCGATAACCCGGAACAGCTTAGCCCTCCAGCCGAGAATTTCTAGGTTAATTAAGGTGAAAAATAGTGTAATTAAATATGTATATTTTGTTATAGTAAAACATACATTAGGAAAGGGTATCCATTCATGTTTTGGTACAGTTTTTAAACTATTGAGATGTGAGTAAATTCAAAAAATCACCATCAAGTTAGTTTTATTTATTATAAGAATATTCGCGGCAGTGATTTCATATTTATATCAAATACATATCACAATGGTGATTGAATCGCATATAACGGTTGGATTCGCATATGTACAATACTTTTTATTTTAATTTTATATTTTGATAAATGAACTATGAATGATTCCAAAGCGAAGCTCAAGCCAAAAACCAACTGAATATTATATAATTTCATCTCTTACTGGATTAACCAGTTGTGAAAATTTTTACAAATAGCCCACGCTATATATTAATAATTAAGTGCTTTCGAAGACTCAAAGGCCCCGTATGACAATGTTATATTCAATACAGCGCCATCTATCTACACAAGGAAAATGGTGATCGTAGGACAAAAAACCACGCGTACAGCGAAAATCTGACGAATCAACTCAAAATTTCAGCCCGCACAGATGCCAAAAACGTTCACGAAAAATACTACACAAGAAATCTGGAATAATACCGGCTTTAAAACACAGAAATACCCAAAATAATAGACGAAATTGCAAGTGTAAATGAGCCAATCTGACCATTTTTGGGCCTGTGTCCCGTACAAAATATATGTAAATATAAAGTTATAATTATATGCATAACCATTATTCCTATGTATATGTATAAATATTTTTTTCAATTTCTTTCAATATCCCCATCGTATCTATATAACCGCCAACTGTACAGAAACACGCTATAGTTTTACACTAGGCAAAGAATGGAAAAGGAAGAAGAAAAAATGATCGAACTTTATATAGTCTGACTGAAGTGTTAGAAACTCGAACGTGTGTGCGGGTCAGTCAGGCTGAACCAATGGCGTACTACTTTCGGCTATAATCCTCAATCGTTTTTTTTTCAATCGTTTAAATTTTCTCGATTAAAAAGCGATTGAATCGCGATATCGCTTTTTATTCGCGAGAATTTTCTCGATTGAAAAACGATTGCCAACAGAAAAAAAAACGATTCGAACAGCGATCGCGAATGAATCGTTTATTTTGAAGAAAAAAACCCATTCCCTCGCGCCTTGGAAAATCGCGACATCGAGAAAATTTGATGAAAAAAACGATTCATTCGCGAACGATAATTGGAAACGGTGCCTAAGAGGTTGAACAAGATTCGATAGCAGTAGACCTGAGCTGGGTTACGACGAGATATCTGGCAGTTGTGTCGCAGATGTGACACATAAAACGGCAGGAAGATGACAAATTAGCAACGGGTGATTCACGTCTGCTTTAAATTCTGCAGGGAGAGAAATAAAGAAAGCACAGAGTCTGGCCACAGTGTGGACGACCTGTCGGCGACAGAGCTGGTTTTAGAGGACCACCATGATTTGACCCTCGCACCATCGCCCCGGCAGGGAGAGAATGATGGGCAAGGGGATGCACCACGTTTGACTTACAACGGGAGGAATATGCGCCCTCCAGTCTGGCGTACGGATTATAAGTTGGAACCGCTGGGCATTCCGGATAGTGACCTCGCAGACCTGGACTTAAATAAGGAAGCAGAGATTGACGATGGCTTTGTGAACGTGGCGTCCCGTGGTCACAGAGCGTTTCAGCCACGGAAATATCGAGATTATGCCATGAATTGCCAGTACAGACATAAGAAACCAGACGCGGTCCAGGTTCGAACGTGGCAGCCAAGCCGTCGAGCCCGAATGGATGAATTTTCGCATTATGTTTCAAGCCACCTTAGTAATATTTCCCCGGGAAAGTCCAATCAGTCTGATCGAATGATGGAGAGTTTCGTCGTAATATTTGTTATCCCCATACCCAGAAGAACATCCAAGTGTGTAGATGGCGCAGTTTCTTAAATTTATCCGATATAGCAGAATTATTTCTGCCTCCATACCAAGAATAGCGGAGAGCCTACATAAGGACGAGCTCCCGTCAATTCAACTCAGTTTTAGGATTTGTAGGATAAATTTGTATGTGCCAACTGCCGGAACCGTGACTGGAGGCAGGGACACTGTTTACCCCGATTTACGCCTGCCTTAAATACACAATGTTTGCCTGCAAACATGATTGGAACTTGGACATCTATGATGCCCCTGTGAAGGTCAGACAGCAGAAAGATCATGTATTTTCTGTGATAGTATTGGGGTCGGCGCAGATTTTCAATGTTTTCCTGCAAACCTGAGTGAAGCTTTGGCATCTTTGATGTTCCTGTGGTCGCATTAGGGACAGCGGATTCACAACGCTTGCCTGTACACTTTATCAGAACTTGGATATCTTGGACACCTGTGAAGATCAAAAAGGAGAAAGGTCGCCTAATTTTTATTTAGCTTTAGAAATAGGAACAGCACAAGTCGTGTTACCGGTAGGGTGTAAACATCTGGGCTGACATTGCACCAGAGAAGAGGTGTAGGACTGACACTGAATTAACCCTATCTGGCCTGGGCTTTTGGGACATGTCTAGGCCTATTGGAGCGGCGGGGGCGGGGGGGCGTTGAAACTTCTTACTTCAACTCGTAGATCTTGTCAAGATTTGTACATGTGTCAAAGATGAAGACCCGGCTCTGCCTGGTAGTCTCTAATACAGCGCATCCATTATTCAAGCTGTGATCGAGAACAGCACCCCATGGTGTGGTACGGTGGACCTAATGTTGTCGCTTGTAGGCCTTGTTCAGATATTACAGTTTTTACAACAGCGTGAACTTGCAACATTAGCATATTACTTTTAGAATGACAAAGGATTTCGAATGTTCATTTCATCGCGATGAAGACATATTTTGGCAGTATGCTGCCCTTGTCCATCACTACGGTTCTTAGTCAAGCGTGGTCTTTCAGCAGAAGCCGCTGTTTTTTGTTGTCGAATGTTTATTCCTATCCAAGTGATGTTCATTTCCACCGCATTCTTTCATGGAGTTGGCCAGACAATGAAACGCTTAAATCAGAGAGCACGGCATGTAGTGCGACGTCAAATTTAGCTCAGCTGCCTTTTCAATGAATGAGTGTATGACGGGATGATTGTTGTGTGCCAAGCCGCAATCAGAGAACAAATTTACTCGAAGTTTAGTGCTGTGTTAATTGTTGCGTTTTTTATACGTAGCTGAGCGTACCTAAGATACAACACATATGATCATATTTCCTCCCATAATCTACTAAATGTATTTCAGTCTGGTTTTCGACCTGCCCACTCAACTTCTACTACACCCACTAATGTAAGTTATTATATACTCAAGAATATGGAAAGCGGACGCACAACAGGTGGCATATTTCTTGATCTTAAAAAAGCGTTCGATACATTTAATCCATGTATTCTCTTGAGGAAATTATAAAATTTTGGTATAAGGCACCGTTTCCAATTATCGTTCGCGAATGAATCGTTTATTTCGTCAAATTTTCTCGAAGTCGCGATTTTCCAAGGCGCGAGGGAATGGGTTTTTTTCTTCAAAATAAACGATTCATTCGCGATCGCTGTTCGAATGGTTTTTTTCTGTTGGCAATCGTTTTTCAATCGAGAAAATTCTCGCGAATAAAAAGCGATATCGCGATTCAATCGCTTTTTAATCGAGAAAATATAAACGATTGAAAAAAACACGATTGAGGATTATAGCCGAAAGTAGTACGCCATTGGTTCAGCCTGACTGACCCGCATACACGTTCGAGTTTCTAACACTTCAGTCAGACTATATAAAGTTCGATCATTTTTTCTTCTTCCTTTTCCATTCTTTGCCTAGTGAAACTATAGCGTGTTTCTGTACAGTTGGCGGTTATATAGATACGATGGGGATATTGAAAGAAATTGAAAAAAAATATCTATATATATACATAGGAATAATGGTTATGCATATAATTATAACTTCATATTTACATATGTTTTGTACGGGACACAGGCCCGGATATGGTCAGATTGGGTCATTTGCACTTGCAATTTCGTCTATTATTTTGGGTATTTCTGTGTTTTAAAGCTGGTATTATTCCAGATTTCTTGTGTAGTATTTTTCGTGAACGTTTTTGGCATCTGTGCGGGCTGAAATTTTGAGTTGATTCATCAGTTTTTTGCTGTACGCGTGGTTTTTTGTCCTACGATCACCATTTTCCTTGTGTAGATAGATGGCGCTGTATTGAATATAACGTTGTCATACGGGGCTTTTGAGTCTTCGCAAGCACTTAATTATTAATATATAGCGCGGGATATTTGTAAAAATTTTCACAACTGGTTAATCCAGTAAGAGATGAAATTGTATAATATTCAGTTGGTTTTTGGCTTGAGCTTCCCTTTGGAATCATTCATAGTTCATTTATCAAAATATAAAATTAAAATAAAAAGTATTGTACATATGCGAATCCAACCGTTATATGCGATTCAATCAAAAAGATATGTATTTGATATAAATATGAAATCACTGCCGCGAATATTCTTATAATAAATAAAATTAACTTGATGGTGAATAAAGTGATTTTTTTAACTTATTCACATCTCAATAGTTTAAAAACTGTACCAAAACATGAATGGATACCCTTTCCTAATGTTTGTTTTACTATAACAAAATATACATATTTAATTACACTATTTTTCACCTTAATTAACATAGAAATTCTCGGCTGGAGGGCTAAGCTGTTCTGGGTTATCGCCATGCGCCCATTCACACTTCTATCAAGCCTGTGTCGTAATCATTCTGATAATGCAATCAACGAACTCAAATCCACTTATGACCTGTACCCGGTATTTACAAAACAAGATATTGTAACTATCATCCTGTATCATTAATACATTGTCGACTCACACGATTATTGAATAAACATGTAATTTTGTCATTTACGCTTCGCCAGAGTAAATCTGAGCGCGAACGTCACAGGAAGCATGGTACAGGAATATGAAAGATATTTCCAGCATACGCCCTACTTCGGCTTGTAGGAGACTATAGATCGTGAATCATATATATTATTCGGTTATCTTACGCATTTATACAGTATAGTATAGTAATATAGGTTTTTCCATCGACAAATCCGCAATCAACATTACAAGTAGTTCCCAGTTCGCGGATAGAGCGGCGTACGACGGCAACACGGCTTATGTGTCAAATATCACTCCGCCTCACGATTCTCTCGCGCCTTGAAAAAAACGATTCTCTCGCGATTGAAGATTCGCGATCAAGAACGGATCGCGCATGGGTAAACGATTCAAAAACGATATCGCGAGAGAATGGTTTTTTCCAGAAAAGGTTCAATCGTTTTTTCTCATTTTTTTTCTCGATATCCTCGCGACTGATTCGCGATTGATCGTTTTTCAATCGAGAAAATTGAAGAAAAATCGCGACTGAAGAAAAAACGATTAATGGAAACGATCCCTAAGTGGTGTTGAACTTGAGTGGTTCCCAGATTATCTTATTGGTAGATCTCAAAGTGCCAGTTTTAAGAGATGTTTGTCGGGCTGAGGGTTAGTAGGACGACTGTGAAGAAGTGCGCCATTGGAGTAAATAGACCAAAGACATGTTAGAGTGTTTGATACACTAACCTTTGATAGCGACATTCTGTGATGTAGTGTGGTCGAACTATAGTGACAAGCTACAACGAAGGCTCCAGGTTTTATAGCTTATAGCTTGTCATTGAATTTACGGAAGAATCAAGGTGTCTGGAATTGTTACCAGATTCCGTCAGGAGGCGGCCATTTTTAAACGTGGAATAGTGTAATATTTTGGCTGTTTTTCCCAATTTCGGCTACGCGTTGAATACTTCCGATATTGCATTTATGAAGCAGAATGTGAAACAAAATTTATAAATATAAGTTTTCATCTCTATAGACAAAACTTTGTATCTGTTTATTAGTAAGAGTACTAAAAGTTGCCATTGTTTTGAGGCATGAATGGATGCTTAGCTAAAATTATGAATATTATCTCCCCAGTTCTTCAAATATCCAAAGAATTCTTCCAGTCAATTCCAGCACACTGTCTCCATCTTCAATTAAGAAAATATTAATAAAATATGATTCAACTCACCGAACAAATGCACATCAACACGTCATTCCAATGCCTTGATAGACTACTAAATTACCGAGTGTCACTCTCAATTTATTTTGTCATTCCGGTGATATGGTATGCAGTTTTGTGGAGAGGGTGGGGTGGTGGGGTAAATTATGCTCACCCCCAATGCCGAGTAGGATTGATGCAGCTCAACCATTTAGCAAGATTTTTGTTGTTGTATCCCTCATATCTGCGTATCCTCCAGCGTTAGTCAGTTGCGTAGAGGCAAATGTCCGAGCAACCAGGTAACTCTCCATTCCTTGAAAATAATGGAACCGAGGCCCCGAAGTGACTGAAGCCCATTGTTTCTAAGGACTGGAGAGTTACGAGCCATTCCGTTATTAAAACACACAAAGGTCATGGTTTTAACACCGACACTAGTTTAACTCTCAACACAGTACATGTGCTGCAAGGCGTGAAGTAGTCGTGACGATGATGTCACGATGATACATCATTTAAGACGACGTCAAGTTAACATTGTAAATGATGAACTCTAAATTACGCTGGCTGATTCTGCCTGATGCGTTTGGTCTTACATGCAGGACAGTGTACATATGACAGCAAATGAAAATGTTTGTGGTTGAAGATCAATAGATTAGTCTTTTCGACCAGGTGTGATTCGACCTCGATTAGTCATACCTTTCGACACTTATAAAGGAAATCACGGCGTTGATCGGACAGTTTTTAGTAAATCGGCAGTGGTGAAAGGATGTTTGGTGTTTGTGTCCACAGAGAGAGAGAGAGACTGAAGTGAATTTTTACACACAGTGTGGAGTTTACTTTTATATCGGTGATATACAGATGGACAATATACACTGTGTTACTTGCCACATTTGTGATTTATGAATGTGGCTATTCATGATATTGGATTCACTTTGCCGGAAACAACAACAGCACGTGGTTGTACAAGTTTATCACCGGACTCCAGGTAAATCATTTACCATGCGCATACCATCATACTACTAACCTGCTAACTATGAGTATGACAGTCTGTATTTACTGAAGTCTGTCGTCCATATTCGAGGTTCTGACTTCCGTCGTTACTGTCGCAGTTTGGTTATCTGATTACTGTTGTAGACTGATAATGATTACTTTGTTTCGCGGATTGGAAACATACTGTCCAGATTGAAATACTGATTGCCATGCTTCGCAAAATTAATGTAACTTATTACTGATAACTCTGTCGCAAACTGTCTAGTGATTGTGTTGCAAACTGACTGCGGATTATTCGGTCGCCACTTGATCAGGTCATGGATAATATCCCAAAATGGGATATATATCTCAAATGAGATATAATATCCCAGTTGAGATATTCCCCCATATCCCAGATGGGATATCTGACGAAAGTATTGTCAGACATCCTCGGACAGGGTTTGGAAATGGACATGTTCATCATGAAATAAATTAAGCAACATCCCTCGTGTCGTACCCAAAACCTCACTCAATTTTGTTGACATGCAATTATCTTCTTGACAAAATTATCAGAAAAAGTACTGTTATCAAGGTATCCAGTAGTGATTGTTAATATATATTGATTATGCTTTAGAATGAATTAATTCATAGCCACCTTTCTCTAAAAATATCATAATGGCCAACAACAACAACACCGCATACTATAACCTGGACATAAGCTGAAAGTGCTCAGGAGACAAATATGGGACAATTGTAGAGTTTGTGATTTGGATCTTTTAGAAGCTCATTTCACTTCGTGTAAATGCATATACTACTTGGTGTTCATACTCCATGTACCTGGTAAATACAGATACATTTATTGTCATATATCCCATATCATATCCCATTTGAGATATATAGCCCATTTGGGATATTATCCATGACCTGTTGATTACTCTCTACCCAAAATGCAAACCGCGCACGTGTTCGGAAAGAAATTCGTCCACTGGTAAACAACGTGTCAGCTGTTAGGAGGGCCATAAATTCTGTTGCTTCTTGGCACACACATACTTCAAAATATTCCTTTGTTCCGTTTTCAGTGAATAATTCAAATTCAAGTCGAACAAAACAGAATTGATGGCCTTCCTAACAGCTGACACGTTTTTTACCAGTGGACGAATTTCTTTCCGGACACGTGCCCGGTTTGCATTTTGGGTAATCCTCGTGCGCGCGCAAACGAAAGGAAAGAAAGATGGCGCGAAGCGAGGAGCGGGGAGGAAGGACATTTTGATGTGTGCCGAGAAACAACAACAAACTAGAGTCACTTGTTTTTTTCTACCCTCTGTGCTTTCGTGAGCAGATTGGGTGTGTAAATGGATAAGTTGGTGGAATAAGGTACGTATTTATTCATGTATTTGGGTCGAATTTCATGAGTTGAATTTTGATGTTTGCCGTGCGCGTTACCTCGGTTTTTGAGACCCAATGGCGTGAGCATCCCCTGATCACGCCAACAAGGGCTACCTTGAACCTAGCTATAATTGGGGTAGTCAGGTGATTTTGAAAGAGTCACTGTGGTTGTTCATGTGTAAGTTCTACCTGTACTCTAGGCCTTGATGAAGTCAAATTAAAGCTGATAAATCTTCCACACAGTGACAGCAGGGCAAGGCAGGGACCAGAAGTCCTGAAAAAGTTATAGGACATTTGACATTGCAAGATGGAGGATAAAATACTGTACACATTTTATAGGCATGAAATGGCACAATTCCATCAAATTGCTTCACTTTTCAATTCAAGGGCTTAAGTGACTTCCTAAGATTCAATTTAGACCAAAATTTGATGTAAAATCTTGAAGAAATAAGTCAGTACTGCATCATGGTATTTTCATCTCATCAATATTCATCACCTGCATCGTATTTATCCCTGATCAAGTACATTTTCTCAACTCTTCAGTGGCTCTGTATTATAACAGCCACATCTTCGAATTGTTACTGGGCTTCAGCCACAACGGTTTCTAAGGCGCATGTTGAAAAGTGGACCCCGCATGACCTCTTATTAAATATGCCCTACTTGATTTAGGCTTTGAAGATTTGATTTCTGGAGTTTGTCTAGGAGAACGGATTTGTAACTTGGGCTAATACTTATTGTCAATCTGCTTCAATGTTCTTATCTGAATGGCGAAGGTACAAAATGAATTATAGGACACAGAAATACGCTTGTTTCAAGCAAAAACTTACGCGGAAATGAGATCCAAGTTTTGACAACTTCGAAAGGGACTGCCGGAGTGGTCTCCCTTGTCAGTCACGTGATGACGACACAAGCATGGCGGCCGCCAGAAGTCAGATTTGGGTGAGAAATGTCTAGGGAATATTTATTCACACAAGCATTATTCCGTCAATCACAGCGCACACAATTATGACGCATTATATTTTACTCTGTTTTTCCAACTTTATTCACGTCTTTACACCTATGTAAGTCTGCCATATTCAACTGAACTGAAGACAAAAGACCCATTGTTTTTGGCCTAAATCTGTTGTTGTTGTAAATCTTTCAAATGCTCTATCCACACATTTCGTGACGTCATCCGACTACCCCACTATAATATAAGCAAAATGTGTACCAACATTTTAATTATAAATAGTGCCATGTTGACAAAATCTTGAAGAAAATAAACACTTCACAACGCCCTAATACATCTAAACTCCTCTTATTTTGTGGTAAACGAAGTGCTGGTGTCTTTAAGCACTCGTTGAGATATGTAATTAGACCACAGGTCCTTTAATGTTCGAGTAGCAGACTGAAAAATATGCCAAAAATCGTCTTGTTTTTGTCAGCCATGTTTGATCTCTGCGCATGCTCAGCGCATAAAATCATCCGATTTGCGAAACACGTGGTCGAGCACCTGGCCACGCCTCCCCACGCCCACAACGATCTCCACGGACTTCCATCTAAAATTCAACTTCGTCAAGGGAGAACGACTTTTAAGAGGTTTAACGCAAGTTAGAACGTCTGGAATATCCATCCCAATATAGTGTGAAAAAAAGCAACGGGATAATAATGCATTTGGTGTATTACCTACAGGTTTTGGAAAGCGAAATACGTGGTAAACTGTCTGACAGTTAAAACAATCAGCTATTTTAACGTTTCATGCTCAGTTTCTTTGTCATCACGGAGCTGAATTTTAGATGGGAGTCCGTGGAGATCGTTAGGGGGGGAGGGGCGTGGAGAGGCGTGGCCAGGTGCTCGGCCACGTGTTTTACAAACCGGATATTTTTATGCGCTGAGCATGCGCAGAGATCTAACATGGCGGACTACAAAATCAAGAAGAGTTGAACGATTTGTGGCGTATTTTTCGGTCTGCTACTCGAACATTAAATGACCTGTGGTCTAATCATATATCTCAATGAGTGCGTAAAGACACCAACTCTTCGTTTACCACAAAATAAGAGGTGAGTTTAGATTTATTAGGGCGTTGTGAAGTGCTTTTTTTTCAAAAATTATGTCAACATGGCACTATTTAAAACCAAAATGTTGGTACACGTTTTGTTTATATTATAGCTACCTTGAACTGAAACGCAAAGGAAACGCAATCATATTGTTCGTCAAATGGCTTTCGAGCGCGCCGAAATACGCAATATCATAACGACTGATATTAATAGAATGAACAACTGCAGAAATCCTTCTTTCTAAAACCCTGTAAATCGTCTGTAATCGTTGAAACATTTTATAGACCCGCTCTTACACTTTCCCGGGAAAGAAAACAATGAGGCGCTCGACGGGTGTCACATGCCTGTGTTACACAGTACGCGTAGTCAACACGCAGAATGTAATTTTTTTTACGTCCGCTACCCGACCCTCCAGTTGTTTTCACCTGAACAGGTATAAGAGTTACTACTCTTGCTTTGAAGTTCTCTTTGAACACCTGACTTTCGCTCTGCTAAAATTTGCAGTTTTGATTAGAGTTTCACGATTTAAGCTCGGCGCATGTGGAACCTCTTTTACTAGTTGTGATCAGTTGGCTCGTTGTACACCTGAATGGTAAATGTTATCATGATCTCGTGGCTTCCCTGCTTACGCGAGTACCTTTTATTTGTTACGACCAAAACAAATTAAACTTCACAATCCTACTGGATAACTATCACCGGTGTCGCAAACTGGGAAGTATTTTTAAATATTGTTTTTATACTTCTTCAGTAATTGTCTTAGTCTAGAAATTTAGTGTAGCCGACACGTGGATCAAATCACAGATATGTCAATTGGCAATTAATTATGCAGCTTCTTTCAGAACCAGGCCCAATCACATCTGGCTGTGAAGGAATGGATCACAATAGGCAGTTGGGGATTGAATAGAAATAATCCAGGGCATTTCCCTCACTGACTGCTCAAAATGGTTTAGAAGGTATTAGCTTTTCAAACTAACACAGGTTGGTGACAGGAGTGTGGCGCACAGGTCTGTCTTGGATAGCTCTACACAGCTTTGGACTGTCCTTCATATTGGCTGACAAGAACTATCATTGCGTTGGAAAATTATTTTCACATAGTAATTGATCAAAAATATTTTAAAAATACTTTCCGATGGAATTTTCCTTTCTGACAGTCTTTGTTGTGGCAGTGATATCATACAATTTTTAGAACCATCTTTCAAGAGTGTGTGTTTATTCTGTATTGACTTCTGCTGGCAGTGCCGAGACGCTTTGTTTCTGTTATAACATTCTCCAATTTACATTATTCAAAGGGGTGTCCTGCTTGCATTCAGCAAGGTTTGGGGAACATTTTGGTATATGATATTGGCCACCAGCTGTATTGCCTATTTAATAATCAGCTCACCTGTGATTCTATAAAAAAGGTAGTTTCATATGTCACCCCTTAATACTCGAGGTATCTCGAACTGAATTTTGTGTCGCATATTAGATTAAGGAGGTGTCATATGCAACTATACCTTTTTAATAGAATAACAAGTGATCTGATTACTAGATAGGCAATACAGCTGATGACCAATATCATATACCAAAATGTTCACCTTGCTGACTGAATATAACACCTGTTTGAACAAACAATGTAAATTGGAGAATATAATTACAACAACAATGGTTCTTGGGACTGCCAGCAGAAGTACATAAATACTATAGACACGATATTGAAAAGCAGTTAAGAAAATTCTGTATAGTATGTTCTACAACAAAGACTATGTTAGACAAGAAAAATGATTTGGAAAGTATTATTAAGTATTGTTTTTACTTGCTCAGTAATTGTCTTAGTCTAGAAATTGGGCAAGGCTTTTGGTGTAAGACCTCCCATTGAAAAGGTAATATCCTGGACAAAAGACTGACAATACAACTTGCAGCAGATCCTTTGTCAATTATATTTCGTGAGTCTTACACCAAATCGTTGCCAGAAATTGTGTGTACCCGACATGTGGATCAAATCACAGATATGTGTCAATTGGCAATCAATTATGCAGCTTCTTTTAGAACCAGGCACAATCACAACAGGCTGTGAATGAATGGACCACAATAGGCAGTTGGGGATTGAATAGAAATAGGGCATTTCCCTCACTGACTGCACAAACTGGTTTAGATGTATTAGCTTTTACAAACTAACACCGGTTGGTGACAGGAGTGTGACACACAGGTCTGTCTTGGAGCTCTACACAGCTTTGGACTGTCCTTCATATTTGCTGACATGAATTTTCATTGCCTTGACAAAACTATTTTGACATAGTAAATTATATAAAACCTTTTAAACATACTTCCCGATGGAATTTTCTTTTCTGCCATAGTCTTTGTCGTAGCAGTGATATCATACACTTTTTAGAACCATCTTTCAATAGTGTTTGTTTAATCTTTATTGACTTCTGCTGTCAGTGCCGAGACGCTTTGTTTCTGTAATTATATTCTCCAATTTACATTGTTTGATCAAAGGGGTGTCATATTCACATTCAGCAGGGTTTGGGGAACGTTTTGATATACGATATTGGCCACCAAATGTATTGCCTATTTAGTAATCAGACCACTTTTGATTCTATGTAAAAAGGTATAGTTGCATGTGTCACCCCCTTAATACTCACTGTGTCGCGAACTAATTGTTACCTCATATTGGATTGATACTCATTGTGTCGCGAACTAATTGTTGCCTCATATTGGATTAATATTCACTGTGTCGCGAACTTAATGTGTCGCATATTGGATTAATATTCACTGGGTACGGTGTATCGCGCTGGGTACAACGGTTCTCATCAGATCACCGAAGTTAAGCAACGCTGAGCTCGGTCAATACTTGGATGAGCGACCTGGTTCTGTACCTGTGTACTGCCTGAGCTGATCAGTTTCCAGGATAGTCGAAACTCGCTCACCCACTCACTCGCACTACTATGTACTGTACCGCGAATTGATTACTGTGTGTTGCGAACGTATTACTGTGTATATCGCAGATTGGATTACTGATTAATGTAACGGATTAAGTTATGAACTGCTTTACCTTTACTACTCCCGTTACCCCATGTTATTGGAGCTCAAGGTAAACAGGCCAGAGCAAAAGACTAACTGGGATATATGTCCCATTTGGGATATTAAATCCAAGTTTGGATATTAAATCCAAGTTTGGATATTAAAATATATCCTAATTGGGATATTTTGACCGATTTTCATATTAAACGGCAATGGCGAATTCCGGCATCTAAAGTACAAAAACAAGATAGAATTTACTTCACAAAACTGCCAATGCGACTGTATAATTTTGCTGACTTTTTCGTGCCGAAGTTTTTCTTTTTGATATTGAAATTACGTGCATTATTTTTTGGTGTTGTTGCTGCAGTATACTTCCCATCAATTACCACTGTTTTTATGTTTTTACTCAAACAGAATAACTAGGAGAATGTACCAGCTTGAAAATATGGAAGTATAACAAAAATATCAAAGGTGGAATATTTTATCCAAAGTGGAATATTTTATCCCAATTATATCCCAGTTAGTCCTTATCCCTGACCTGGTAAAATAGTTCATAACATGATCCGTTACATTAATCAGTAACGCAATCTGCGACATACACAGTAATAGGTTCGCGACAGGGAGTAGTGCAGAGTCGGCGCGTAACATGTAAAATGTATGCAACTGTATCACAATCTTAACTTTTGACAAAACGCATACCGTGCATGTCGACGCAAAATTCTCGATAGAGTCGGCTTATAGAAAGATGTGAATGTGAAACGTAGATTCGTAGAAAATATGGAGCACCTCATATCATCCGCATATTCCAGGGATAGCATTGAGGTGGCGGACTATGAGTACCTTGAAGGAACCGTGGAACACTTTTGTCGTTGTGGCATCGTCATTACTGCGAATGACCTTTTCAAGTATTTGGGGTCAGTATGTCATCGGTGCATTGGAAGGTAACTTCAGAGACTATGTGGAGCACCTTAGTATTCTGATGTTCTTCACGCCTCTCTCATCAACGGACAGAACTAATGACATCAGTTTTCCTGGCGTCGAACGGTGAACCTAATGGTGACAGTAAAGCATTGTTCAGTTTAGTACATGTAGTCGGGGGAAGATTAAGATCAGACTCTGCTTCGTAGTTTCTAAAATAGCCTGTTATTCGTTTTGTTATTCAGAGTAGCGCTCTTGGTACTCAGGAGCTGAACCAAGAGAGATTATTTGTAAAACCAAAGATGAAATCCATAGTCTCTAAAAAAAAACAAAAAACACACTTGGCCTATTCGTCGAAGTCATAGTGTCTCGCGCAATAATGGAGTAAGGATTTTACAGCTCTCAGCTGTTAACCGTGATACGCCGCACGTGATGCACATCACATGCTATAGGATGCGTTTCCGCTCACATAGTCCCCGTTGTATTTCTCCCTTAT